>FIZU01001411.1:0-12926 GCA_900064475.1 Pseudococcus longispinus
AGGGGTGACATTTAGGACCACTTTTAAGGAAATTTGGGTCGAGGGCCGATTTCACTATCTTACCAAGGAAGGCTCTTTCATGAAAAAGACAGAAACATTTTTTGAAGAGTAATTTTGACGCTTTTTCAAAAATTTTCAAGACTTGTACATTTATTCGAGCAAATCCAACAGTTTTATGACGTTTTCATGCAAGTTTCATCATAATTTTGAGAATTTCTCAGTTTTTTTGAAAAATTTTGACGATATTTCGACATTTTTCAAAAATTTTCAGTAAGTACGACTATTTGAACCGATTTCATGAAATTTTGATTTTTTTTCAAATTTCATAATTTTTTTGATGAATAAACCCATTTTTACAAAATTTAAAACAAGTTTGATACAAGTTTAGGTATTTAGAAATGGTGAAAGAAAAAAATATATATATAAAAAACAGAAAATAAAAAGCATAATAAAAACTAATTCATTTTTCCGACTCCCTTTCCTCTCCATTTACAAATATATGACTAATATTTAGAGAAAATATCCCCAGAAATGATTAAGATCACGTCTACTTTGTTACCCTTTCAGTCTCCATCATCTTCTCACCATTTTCATACTGGTAAATTCTTCCTACTTCCTTTTACACTGTTACACATAACACATATAATTTATTACTACACCAAATTTCATTAAACTCTGTTCGTGGTAGTTTCCTAGATACGACGAACTTAAGTTTCTGGTCAGAGTTGTTGGCGAAGTGAAAGCACAACAACTGAATGCTTCGCACACTGAAAACCCATACAGCGTAAAAAATGATGTTCATTCTGCTCTCTTTATGGTTTAGTTAGGTATTTTTACCTTGAAAGGGTAATTTTTCACGTAAACAACTCACAAATTAGATAACACAACAAGCGCATCGTTGCTCGAATGTCCTAATTATACTAAAAAGCAAAAACGTACAGAACACCGACCCGGCCGTACCTTACCTATCCACGATACTTAGTCAACTTAACATTCCTATCCCCTATGAAAACCATATGCATGTTTATCTAACTCGCGTATCGTCAGCATGTGGAATGTCAAGGTGGTTCGTGTAGCTTAAATTGCATAATTGGCACGCCTTAAAAATTCACACGTTATTATTTGCGGCTATCGCTTAGGCAACTTATTTTACGCGAGCTAAAACGAAATTTTACTTCCAAAAATCGCCACTTTTTCAGTTTTTTGCGCAAAATTTTCAGAGATCCTTTTTCCCAAAAATGAATTCAATTTTATTCTAAAAAATTTTGCGTCGGGGAAAATTGAGACTCCTCGCTTCTCAAAAAAAATTTAAATTTAAAATTATTTCAAAAAATTTTAATAGAGAGATTCTCTTCAATAAGGAACAAAACTTTGTAATTTGTTGTTTTTTTTTTTGAATTCGTGACTATTTTTAAGGAAATTTTGACAAAATTGGTTACTTCTTCATTTACATTCATCGCCATTTTCAAAATTGCAATTTCCACTACCTTCACATTCTGTTAGGCACCATCGTTTGTTTGAAGTCAAACTCCCAACTCCAAACTGAGTTTTTAGAGATGATTTTTGGATTTCTTACGTAATCATAGATCTGGATCGGAGACTCGTGTCTCTAAAATTCGAGAAATGCTCGTTTCCGATTGGCTAAAAAGATGAAAGGTGAAATTCAGCTGATAGCTCAAAGAGGAGCGGAGCTAGGGGGCCTCAAAGCGAGGTAATTTTCGAAAAAAACACGGTTTTTGCCACTTTTGGGGTACATCCCCAAAAAATGGCGATTTGAATTTCTACACCTCTGTATGCCATTGACCTCGAAATCGGATACCACTTTTCCTACCCTACCATGGGGTTAAAAAGTTGTAGATTGGTGAAAAATCTGAATTTTCGATTTAAAAAATAAAAAAATACCCTTCGACTGGAACCAAAACCGGACCTAAAGGTCTCTTTTTATTCCAAAAAAATTATTTCGATTACAAAAATGGAAAAGTTTTCATCGCAGGGTGATCAACTTTCGATTACGTAAAAAATTGATTTTCGCTATGAAAAATTACGTTTTTTTTTTTAAAATAAAAATCGAAGTTGGTCACACTGCAATAAACTTTCTAATTTTTGCAATCGAAATAGTTTTTTGGATCAATAGGAGCCTTTTAGGTCCGGTTTTGGTACCAAGCGGAGAGTATTCGATGTTTTTTTAAATCAAAAATTTCGATTTTTCAGCAATCTGCAACTTTTTGACCTCCTGGTAGAGTAGGAAAAGTGGTATTTAATTTCAAGGTCAATGGCCTGGGGAGGTGTAGAAACTCAAATCTCAACTTTTTAAGGGTGTGCCCGAAGTGCCACGCAGGTGGCACCATCCAAAAGTGGTAAAAAGTCGCGTTTTTTTTCGAAAGTTACTCCACTTTGAGCCCCCTACCTCCGTCCACCTTTCAGCTATGGGTCTTAGATTTTCCATGGATCAAAATCTGATGTTTTTTTTCGCGCTCCACCTTTATGCACATCAGTGGTGTGCACGAGCCGAGCTTGGGCTCGTGAACAACGAGCCGAGCTCGCCAATTGACGAGCTGAGCCGAGCCCAACGTAACGTTGTGTACTACCTCGCTCCCCCCTTCTACGTGGAGTGCCATTTACAATAGAGTTGAGCGTTTCGTTGCTGTAATGAGTCATGGGACCGGTCCCAAGCTCGTCCATATAGCTACCTAGGCCCGAACAGGGCTCGTGCACATCACTGATGTACATACAAGATTCGGTCGTGTTTAATATTTGAGATCTATGAACTTAATGGGTAACAGAATCTGCAAATTAGGTATGAAAACTTGTATAACTTGAAATTCTCTATCCAACCCCCCTCCTCACCTCCAAAAAAAAACGATTTTTTAGGGTTCTGGCAAACATTTTTGTGGTAAAATACCTTTTCAGTTTAACCAAAAGGCAAACTTGCTTACGACACACGTTGATAATTGTAAATTTTATGCATCAATCATCCAGCTGTTTCAGAATCGATGTTTTTACGATGAAAATTTTACAACTTCGACTCGTGATTATCGAAGTTAGCGTAAGTTAGGCCGCATATGTATAATACGCGAGTCTTGATATAGTGTATCATGCGTGTACGAATTACGATATGGTTTCTTGAATCTAGTTCGCTGGAAAATTACGTAGGGTAATTAACGAGAATGAAGTTTCCTGAAAAAGATGGCTCTTTACGTTCCTCGTACCACGATCTTCTAAAATGTTGCCGTATTCTCGTTCAGTAACTCGAGCCTTATCGTACAAAGTACGAAAACGTAAAAAAGTGCAATTTCGCAAAGCCTCATAAAAGACCGATGAAGATTGCTCACGTATTGAGAAAAATATTACCCGGAAAATTTTATACTTTCTCAATACGTACATCGTCAAGTTTGCGGATCGAAGTACATACTCGAATACATATGCAAAAAAGAGGTACCGCCAGCACATGTTTAAGGTCTACGCGATAAGTAAATGATTGCTGTTTGTTTCTCTAACAAACGAGCGTAATATATTATTTCAACGCGCTATACGAAGACAAGATACACACGTTAGCGTGTCAAGATTATTTTAAGATAAAGATTCGTATACTTTTCTATCGACGTGTGCTTCGCGCCTCTCTACCTCGCTTCGCCCAGCCAACATGCGTAGTCGAGAAATACGATTTTTTTGCCTGTATTTCGTTTACTCTGCTTTTTTTTCCCCGGCGATTATGCGAATCAACTTTACCACGACGAGCAAAGTTATCGAGAATTTTTGGCACGAAAAAGAATTCGATTGCGAGACTGTACGATGTGTGCTGCTGCTGCAATTGTACGTACATAGCGGCGAATGTATAGTATACGAGCTCTACTTTTATCGGTTATTATTTGAAAGACGTGACGTGGTGTTGATAAGAGAGAACGTATACGTACGTACGTTTTACGTATTTGTAAATTTCGCGTTTAAAAAGAACTCGCAAGAATACCGAGGCAAGGGTGAGGCAGGGCAGAATGAACTCGTAAACGCTAGACGAGAAAATCAACGTTATAGGATACGTGTGTATAAAAGCGAGACTAGGCTTCTGGCAGTGCTGGGATATGGGACTGTGGAGGAGATGCAGAAGGATAGTTTGGATAAGTAAGTACGTGCATCGAGTATAGAAGGGTTGATAATTTGAATTCTCATATCCGTTTCACCGCTCGCGCTCCTTCGCCTTTTATCGAGCTGTGCCTGTGCGAGTAAAACTACGAATATATTTGTACGTACGTGTGCTGGTCAGCTGGCGAATGGGTGTGTGTGTATAATTGTGTGGCGTCGAATTCGAGCATCGCATCGTCCATACAGAAAGAGCAAAATTACACGAAGGCAGTTTGATAATAATCTGTTGAAATATGAAGGCTCCAACTCCGAGGGTCTAATATTCTTTTGAAATTTCGCTGTTTTATTGAAACGTGTCGTGGAATTTGTCATATACTATACATAGTATCGTAAGAAACGTCGAAATATCAAAGATATAAAATTACGGAGCTTTTCAAGCTGAATTTTCTACGCTTTTCAAACGATTTCCAGAAGACACGTTCTTAAAAATACGCACCGAGATTTCTAGTAAAATTTCCAAATCCAGGTTGTCTACTGAAATCGAAAAAGCAAAATTCGTAATTTTTCGTACATTTGTAGAAAAATTTTGCACTACGTAAATTTCAACTGTGATCAACCTCCACCCCCTTTATAGGAGACCAACTTATTACCAAAAGTTTGACTTTTTCAGAAAAGAGAAAAACATACGCCTTTATAAGTAATTGGCAATTTCTCGAGATTTTGAATCGAGCCTTCCCCATCCCCTTGTAGACCAACGCTGCAGATATATTTAAAAAATTTAGGTATGGTTTGATTTTTTACCGAGGTTTAAAACCGGAGTATTTATCCCCCCACCTAAAACTTGCAAGTGGAGCTAAAATATCGCTGACCCGCTTAGACTTTGTTTAGGCTATACGAAGCGAGAAATCGCTGGTATATATTTAATTATTTTAACTAAAATCTAACTACGAATACGATTTCGGTTAAGCGATACCGCTGACCAAATAATGTATTTTTTCTTGTGCGAAAAAAGTATCAGAGAAGCGAAACTTCGCTGTCCGATTGAATTTTGAAGAATCGGTGGAGTGAAGTTCGCTGACCAAGCTGAAATTTTGGATAGAATACGTTATCAGAGAAGCGATAAATCGCTGTCCAATTTACGTATCTATGAATTTAGTAAGAAAAACAAGGTGAAGGGATATATCGCTGACAAAGATGAAATTGGTTGAAAAAAAATATAAAGATACTCGATGAGGCGACGAATCGCTGATCAAGTATTAGAAAAAACTCACCAGAAACGAAATACAATAAGGAATATATTGAAACAAAAAAGACAAGACTGAACCAACAGTTGTTAAAGAACGAAGTGTTGCTCGAGAGAAAAGACAAGAGAGAATACTCGGGCAAACACTCCGCAGGCGTATATATAACCGTCGAGGAGTTGGCGACTACATATTTTTGAAACTCAATACTGAAACTTTTGATTTTGAAGCCGAATATTTCACATTCATAATTTGTAAATCTAGAATTTTATGTGGCGCTCTCCCGACTACTCATCAACGAAAAAGGACAAAATTCAAATAACGTTTGTGGCGCTACACCCTAGAATCTCTTTTGATTTTTTACCGAAGTGGCATCACATACAGACTCGAGAAGATGAAAATCATACACCGATCGCCTGATCAAAAATGGATTCTAAAAATCATTTTCCGTTCGAGTCAGGGCTCATCACCTCTTTGGGGTACTTTTTCCTTTTTTGTGATGAAATAATATCAGAAAAGCGTTCAAGAACATACATTTTGATTCTTCGCTCGATGTCGTCAAAAAATTTTGAATTTCGGATCCACCACCCCCTTGGTAAGACGTATTTTCGCTTAGGGGTAAAATAACCCAAGAAATTGCCCGAAGCAAAACGAACATGCTATCAACCTGCATTTTGACCAAATTTGTTCGTTTTTTCTCTTTTTTCCAGGAAAAAAATACTCGAATGACGCGATTTTGGGAACCCACAACTTCCCCCGAGATGGTCTAGGGCCTTTAAAATCATGTCTAGGCTTGTTTCAAGTCGATATCTATCATAATATTAAAATTTCTGTAAAATCGAGAAACTTCAATACTCGTTTTATATAAATTTTTCCGAAGTCAAAAATACTCGATAAAGCAAAAAAATTAAGTTTCTCGATTTTGTTGAAATTGCAATATACGATGCCTTTTGCAGAACTTTTTCAGAATTTTGTAAGATTTTCGGTAGAATATTT
Organism: Pseudococcus longispinus; assembly: GCA_900064475.1. Classification (NCBI taxonomy): domain Eukaryota; kingdom Metazoa; phylum Arthropoda; class Insecta; order Hemiptera; family Pseudococcidae; genus Pseudococcus; species Pseudococcus longispinus. The sequence goes on from FIZU01001411.1 coordinate 6,318, forward strand.
CTCAAATTGACCCCCTTTCCCCTCCTCATCCACCTCAAATAGGAATAATTTCGATTCTCGTACAGATATTCAAAATATAGGAAAAGATTGATATAGAAAATGAACGAAATCAAGGGAAACAATTTTTGTTCACTTCCGCTGATAGATTGGAGACAAAATTAATTTTTAGCAATCGAGGTCTTCCTCAAAACCTGCAATACCTGTTTGACGCCCTGCATCATTCATCTAAGCACGAGCATTTATCAATACGTCTAAAATTTCACTCAATAACGTACTCGCAGGATTCATTTGAATAACATTCGTCATCGATAAAACAAACGGAAGGTCAGTTTTGAAAAGTATGTACTTGAAATTCGCTGCACACTCGTTTCTAAAGAACACATCGTCTTATACTTGACAAAATTTTTGAAAAAATTCCAACTTTCCAACGCTTCGTTGAACATTGGTAAAAAAAATGCTCGAAAAACTCTACAATTCGATTCCTCGACTCTTCGATATACACCTGTCTTTGAAGAACGTGATACGAACACGGGCATAACGTCGTCGTCATCGCTCGTTTACGTAAGTGTATAGTAGAAAGAGAGAGAAAGATAGACACATACACAAATATCCGAAGTAGATTTTCCAATTGAAATTTCGGAGAATTTTTATCGTTTTATTTATCGTCGTCTTTCGTCGAATTCCCAATAGAACGACCAACAACGATATCACAAACAAAATAACATCGCGCTGTGTAGCGAGTAGTGCGAGAAACATCGCACAAATTCGCCAAAACCCCCATCGCCCAGTATACATTTTCACGAAACGTAGAAATTTGAAGGGGGGACCTGTGGCGGAGGTGGCGCCGACATCGCATATTAAGATATCTCCGCCGAATTGAAATAATTCCTCATACCCCGCGATACATTTCGTTAACGAGAAATCGAACAAAAGTACTTTCAAAAATTTACGAAAAAAAGTCGCTCTAAACTTACGGAATATGTTCTCCCCCTCTCACTTCGCCTTTTCTTCATTTCTTATACAGTTAGTCGTTTGTAGCAATTGAGAGTTCACGCTCGGAGCGGCGTACTTTCCCACGCACCGATCAGATGAAATTTTCGCCTCGCGTGAGTTCGAAAACCTCGAGCCCGATTCGATAGATAAATATTAATTAAAATGTTATTTCGTCGACGGTTTCGAGTAGCGGTACGCGAATTTCTTTTGGCCGGCTTCTTTTCGTTTTTAATTCTTTCCATATACGACGCTAGGCGCCTGGACAACGGATAAGGTCGTTATCGAGCAACGAAAATTTCATCGTTCATAATTCATTTCTTTCCAAAAATAATACGCCAAGTAATTCGATATCTCACCCTGTCATCGAACAAATCAGTTTTACTAAATTTTCAGCAGCACTGGCCTTTAGATTTGCGAAATCGAGCACGAATTATGGACTGAAATATTCCCTTATAATGCAACCACTCAAAAATATCTATAAGATTTCTGTTATAACACCAAATGCATCATTTAGAATGATGTTTCGTTAAATTCGACAAATTTTTCTCATCATTCAATCAATTCTCACAACCAATCTCTACTGGTGGAGAGGACAGAGTACAGGAGGTGTGTTTGTCCCATGTTCCAGGAATTTCACAGATCCAAGCCAGCTTGAAAATTTATTAGAATGTAAAAATTTTGTGAAAACTGCTTCAATTTATTCGAAATCTGCGGATAAAATATCAAACAAACGTCGAATTTTCATAATAATTTGTTGATTTTGCAAACAATTTCTTCGATATTTTAACATTTTTCAACTACTTTTGTAAAAATTCACAACTTTTTCTTGTATTTCAAAGTAATTTACACGAAAATTTGGAAAATTTTACGTTGTTTTTCATCAAGATTTCAGTAAAAAGCTAACACATTTCAACATTCACATTTTGCACGAGATTTAACACAATTTTATCAAATTTTTATCTCACTTCAAACGATTTCGACGTTGTTTTTAGAATTTTTCTCAATTTTTCTGAGACTTTAACCATTTTGGCAACAGTTTAAAAATTTGAAATATTTTACACAATTTTAATCAATGATGAAAAAGCTAAAACTAAAATTGAAACTGAAAAAAAAACGAAAATAACTGAAACCAAAGCTGAAATGATAATAAAACCGAAAACCATAAAACTGAACTGAAACTGAAATGTTTTCGAGTTTTCAGTTTTTGATTTCAAATTGAAAACTGAAACTGAAAGTAATTCAAAACTAAAACTGAAACCAACAGAGACTTGAACTGAAGGAGGAAAAACTGAAAACTGAAACTGAAACTGAAATAATTTCAGCTTTCTATCGCTGATTTTAATCACTTTCTTTCATTTTTAACAATTTTACAACATTTTGAGAAGTTTTGGAGATATTTGGTGCAAATTGATATATTTTTAGAAATTGAAGAAATTCGTGGCCAAATAAATATTCGAGAACTCTCAATCGATTTCAGATTTTTAGATGGATTATGCGAAAATGAGCAAAAGAAGTGAAAGAAAACATTTTTCAAAAACATGAACGCTAAAGCCAAAACTTGTTCATTGTTCTCATTAATTGAGCTGTCATGGTTGTAAAATTGTCGTGAAAAAACTTTCGGGGAATTGAAATTGAAACATAAATTTCTATCAACACTTAAATTATTTTGTTAAAATTAAACGAATTAATAATGATTCATCTCGACCAAAGGAAGAGCGTTGATTTTTTGAATAAAATCCAACCACATACGAGTATCACACATTTAGTCGAAAAAATTAAAAACATGAATGAAACGCGAGACCCTATGCGATGCCTCGAACCGATGACACTACGAGCATACTCGAAGCAGTATTCAAAGTACAAATGAATTCATTACGTGTACACTTACTCGCAGGCATACGTACTTGTATAAAAATGTACGCAGAAAAAATATAAGCTTCGACAAAAGGCTTTTCACCAAGAAAAAAAAAAAGAAAAAAAGGGTAGAAAAGAGAGCTCGATTACACACGTTAACGTCACACCTATGTAGGTAAAAGCCGAGTGCAAAATTCGCTCGCGTTCGTCGTGTTGCTTTTATTAATATACTACACGACATATTTGAATGTCTTTTGAATTGTCACCTTAATGTAATTCGCACTTCACACACGACACGTCTGCTTCGCGTCTTTCTCTATTAACCGCACACATTGGTAACCTACGAAACGACTAATATATATTTTCGTCGAGCCGCAGAGTGAAAAAAAAAAGAAGAAAGAAAACATACGCGCGTATGTGCACTATACTGTAAATAACTTAGATATTTCCAGTCGCGAGCTTTTTACGACGAAAACCGCAGGACGGGCGAACGCGATATTAAAACTGTTCGAAGTGAATGGTGACAAATAGAGGTAATTTCAAGCAGCCCTTAACAAGTTTTAAGCGTCTAGGTGCTTCGTTTCATCGGATATTGACACGTTAACTTATACGAAAGATATGTACTGCTCGTTGAAGTTGAAAAACTCTATTGAAATGATACTTCTAGCACAGAAGCGAAACGTTGAAAGAGATGGGGAGGAGCGAAAGGAAATATTACTCGAGAATTTCAACGTTTTGGAAGCTAAGAACTTGAACTTCGATAGCTCTTCTTTATTCACTTTTCGTGGAATGCGCAAACGATGGCCGAGAAAATTAAAAACTCATAAAATACGCTCGATTTATCGCGAAAATCGTCGAAAATATCACTTCGCAAACGCAATTACGTAGTTCAATAGCATCGAAATTTCTCATCGCAGCGATCAAATTCGATAAGGGTGATACTAGGGTTTTTGCATTGTACTCGAGTATACCGTACGCGTAGAGAGACAACTTGATAGATGAATTATTTTTGTACGCGTTGTTTTGCAAATGCTGTTGGCTGGGTGCTGTCACACATTCGCAAAGGACCTAAATCGAGCGTGAAATGCGCATCAGTACGGTTTACGCTGTGTAAAAGCAAACATTCGTCAAATGTGTACGCGAAACCGCGACAAAAATACGAGAGTACGTTGGTCGACAGGGCAACGGCAGATTCGAGCCTCTCGTGTTTTCATACGCGCCACTTCCTGTCCCTATTCTCTCGACATTCGGCAAACTATCCAAGTTGGCGAACAAAATCGCAGCTCAGACTCTTCGACATTTTGCGAAAACAATAAGTATACCAGACTGGAAACTCGATCGATCAATCTACACTCAACGACACCCAAGATTGGATTTTTTCTAACAAATAAAACAGTCGAGCCGGGACAAAAAAACGCTCCCGAGAAGAAAACCGTACGCGAGTTTTTCAATCCTTCCAACAAATTGTACACAAAGTTTCCACACGGCGAAACAGTTGACACTCGCTGCCAAATTCACCCGCAAGAATTCTTCCAATACTTTTTCACCGACCGAGCGACTGAGAAAAAGAAGCGAAAAGAAAACACGTAAAATGCGAAACTCGTTCGCATTCGAACAATAATAAGCGCCAGGCAATTTCCTAAACCAACTAACAAAAATGTACCGTATTTTCCCAACAGTAGAATGTAATTTTTATCTTCGCCTTCGAGGAGTCAGAAGAAGAAAACGAAAACGTACCAATTTGGCATCCAAACGCCTACATAAACGACTAGTAATTTTTACATATCAACGTTCTGGGCCAATATAGACACCATAAATGGTACACTTATGTTTCGAGGTAGTTAACGAAAGTTTCCTAGACGACATCACTTCATATTTGAATACGAGTACCTTATTTGGTAACTGATGAATTTGGAAAAGCAAACCAACTTTCGAGAATGTATTCAGAAATGTACGTACCGAAGGGAAAAGGAAATGAAAAAATTGTTCGAGCGTACAAAAAATATCAGATTTCGATGCAAACAAATACAAATTTAAAAGACGAATTTTTTTTGCAATTTTCAAAACAACTCGAGCCGACTCGTGCGTTACGCTGAAAATAATTCAAAAATTGAACAATTTTACGAAGAAAATACATTTTCTCGCAATTCCTCTTTTTTTTACGTTTTGAAACCAAAAAACTCATCTAACGTATTTTAAACATTTATCAGCGCGAGTTTTTTATTCGAAAGGGAGGTTTGGATGGAGGCACTCTTGCAGTCTTGCACTACGCTCAATCTCATATCATTTTTTTTCGAAATGAATCAACATCCAAGACAACATTTTGCTACTTACTTTACCGAAGATTCGAAACATTTGGCATAATTTTTATCGGGTACAGAAATTCCACAAATACACCCGAGAGACCGTTAAACCTCAACCTTGAACCTGAACGAGCATTTCGAAAACATCTCAAATCCAAAACGATCTTCCTCGACGACTCGAGTAATAAAACCACCAACCATTTGTTTCTAACAACGTAATAAATTAATCTCAAACCAATCTGCCGAAGTCTTCTCGTCTTCATTGAATTGGAAACGAATGGGTAATAAAATTCATGCTGAAAATTTCGGGTAAGCATTATTCGTCATTATCCAAAAATACGTAACTTTGAAATTCGGTAAACTGAAGTGAACCAGTAACCGCCTAAGCGTTGAGAATTTATCAACCGAGGAGAAAAATAGCGTCGATAAAGGGGACGATATTCGCGTTCGTTTATATTTTGAAAAATTATTCGATAATACCGACGCGCTATAAAGCGATGTAGGCAGGTAAGTGTAGCTATACCTATACTTATTACTTAAATCGATGATTTGTTTCGTTTTGATGTTGATTAAACGCGTACCTATACTTCTCCGCCTTTCATACTGCTACGATACCGATACTTTACCCTGTATACTTCGTCAATCGTCAACATCGTTTAAGTAGATTACATTCCGATGAAGAAAACCATCTAACCTACGTGTCTGTCTACCGTGTAATAATATCTCACGCAAATTACCTCCGTTCGTCGTAAAATACAAAGTTTTCTTTTATAGCATGCCTTACTTAGATCAATGTAAGTAAACATAGGTGGTTAGGTATTTGTTGGATCTACTTTAATATCTGCTAGTTGCATACTTGCTTTGCAAAGACAATGAATTCCAATGTGAAAAAAATCGTGCAATGAAAAATTATCTATCCATCTCCTTCTAATCTAACCAAATTTATCTACGTATTTGAAATTGCATACTTTTCATTTCGCACTTTGAAGCTCTCGAATTCATTCTGTACCATACAAAGTGTTTAGGTAGCAGAACGCCGCCTTCAAACTAGCAATACTACTACCAAAATTACACGAATGTATACATGATTATCGACCTCACGATTTGAAGGGGCGGGTTTTTTCTTCCGAACGGCGTCAAATTTTATTCAAGTTCAAATTGAAAGCAGCTGTATCACTTTTTAATTTTCAAATGGTTGCAGCTCCTTCAATTTTGGAGTCAGACAAGATGTGTATATGACTCATTTTGTAGAACATAAACAGTTACATCAAAAAGGTCTCTTACAAATTTTGCCTGACTCGCAAATTGTAGGAGTTATACAACCTACAAATTGTGACGAGTTATTTTCACTCGTCGTGTTCAGTACTGAGGAGAGGGGATGAAATGGCCTGTCGCAACTGGGTAGCGCGGTTCGTGGGTACTGGACACTTGGTTGGCAAAGGAAATAACACCAATTCCT
>FIZU01001413.1:0-17226 GCA_900064475.1 Pseudococcus longispinus
CAACTAATTTTTCAGCCAACTTCTAGACATTTTATCAGACTTTTTTGGACTTGGGGAAAAATTTTCAGATTTCCATTGACTTTTTGAACTTAGAAAATTTCAGAAAAGATGCTAACTTTCATACATTTTGTCAGGCCAACGTTTCCATACCTGGGTTTGAGAGCTTAGCCACAATCTGATCAAGTGGCCAATGCGGCCGTTTTTAAGTTGAATATTTATATTTTTTCATTTTTTTTTCATTCAACAGTCGCGGCCTCCCGGGAAATTTCCCGGTGTCCCGGTGGGTTTATCCGACCCTGGTGTCGAATAGGTCTACGTCTCTAGGTAATAGGCGTCTCAGTCTGTCCTCTTGCCAAAGCTTCGCCAAATCACGCGAATACGCGATGCAGTAAAAAGGAAACGAATCGCGGGTACATTCGACAACTCTTATTCGAACATCGCGTATCCTATCGAATCAACTTTTTGGGGTGATGACTACGCGACGTGATGTAGCGAGCAGAATTTGACAATTTTTTCATAGGAAATACCTAATCTTTTTGAAAATTACAAAATAACGTTTTTCCCCTTCTATCGACGAAATTACAAGAAACGAATTATTCTTACCTATGACGCACGACGCGAATTGAAACGAATATGAAATTTCGTACGAGGAAATTTTATGAAAAACGTTTCAATTCGTTGAAAAGTTGGCGAGACGCTCGCTCCACTACTACTCGCCCTATATTAATTATCCAGCAGGATCTACTCCTAATAGGTACCTATTCTTCTAGTACGCTATTCCGTAGCAAAGAATAAAAAAAAACTAGGATCGATAATTCGAACCTTCGGTAAACCCACGGAGCAGATTTTTTTCATTTCAATCGCACGCCAGATGGAAAAAACCTCTCGAGTTTACCCCGAAAATACACGTAGGCCTACAAAACGAGTATCTCATCTTCGACTACAACGTTATACGTATACGGCAAACTCTTATACTCGGGTCTTGGAAGTTGGAAGTATTGAAATTAAACATTTAAATTCAAATACGAGCGCAGTCTGCGACTTACGTATGTCTGCACACGTCGAAGGCGCAACTACGCGTACATTTCATATAAATTACAAGCCACGCGATCTCGAGTTTTTTTTTTTTCAAAAACTCAGAGGTACTGAAAACTAGCGAGACTTCCAGAGCCAACAATGCAAATATTTTGTCAAAAAATCCCGAACACATGTAAAAATTATTCGAGAAAAAAAAATCAAAATCAAAACACACATTCGCAACATGCTGGCAAATAAATAATGCATGTTGCGATTTTACGTCAATAAAAATCCATTAATCAACACCTTTTGGCGTAATTTGTGCGTGAACGCGACACCCGCGTCAAGGTCCTTTCGTACCTACCTATACCTATTACCTATATATCGTACGACGAAAAATTTCAGCTCGGTGAAAAGAGTGGCGTGTTATTCGATCACGAAATATTACGTACAAGTAGGCAGCTTATAGGTTATAAGGGATATTTCGCTACGCGCGTAAACGTTCGCATAATTGCGTAGTTTATTCCGCATGGAAATGGTAATTTTTTTTTACGATTTTTGCATTCGTTCGAACAACAAGTAGGTAGCTAGGTAGTAGGTACTTATTACACGAATAAATCTATAGCTATACCTACTTAAATACGCTGTATCTTCAGCCGTACGACGCGACGTATTACGTGTACGGCGCGGCGTATTCGTACAATTCGTACTCGTATAGTAGGGCAAAATGCATCGTAGATTACGTATTATCCTTGAGATGGCGAAATACGGACGCTCGGGCTCGCGTATAGTACTTACACTATACACTACATACAGAACACATCGAGCGCATAAATACGTAATTAGATACAGTTTTATTTTACTCGTATATTCTTCCACGATGAACTTTATATTCGAGTTTAATGAGCTCTTAACAGACGTATGTATTGTTTATCTCGTTAGTACAATATCAAAGTATAGCATGTGTGACTGCGGCCATTTTGAATGCTGATTCACGCGTTTTAATCAACTACGAGTACTTTTTTTTCCTCCGCATTAAATTCAACCAAATAGATTACACGCGAGATACTTAATTTTATACGAAGCGAGAAAGCGATGGAAGGGCCACGGTCATATGACTAAAACCCGCATAAATTTTGACCAAATGAGAAAGCACCAAGTAGGTACCTAGGTAGAATTCGTACTTCGTAGCGATCGCTGGGATCTGGGACAATGGGACAATGGCGCAATGGGACATGCGGATACTTCGACATGAATTCGAAAACACATTCGAAAGGACGATCGATTGAAAAAGGTCATTATTACACGTTCGCGTAAAAAAGAATCCAAGTTGGAATTATCGGAGCGAGGCGAGGAGGCGACTAAAAATTTGATAGTTCTCACTCGAATGAGATTCATTTTTGATTCTTTCGACTCAAAATGCAAAATGTTCAAAAATGTCTATAAAAAAGCTTATCAACTCGTCACCGCCGCAACTTAACCGACTAAAAACGCAATTTCGCCATTATTTGAGTGGGGAGGGGGGGGGGGCAATCTATATATTTTGCCACGCGTGGTTTTCATCGCCTCTCAGCTCTCATTTTACGTTTTACTCATCCGCCTCGTAATTATGTACAAAAAATTACGTTAAAAATCAAACGGCTCAATTTTCGATTATCTGCGCGGCGTGAGTTTCGAAGGAGGCCCAGCGACCTCGAAGCTTACCGAGTGAGTTTTGACGTTTTGTCTTGGAATTTGAACGAAAAAATTCCAATTTTAGTAGCTGACTTATTGGAGAATGTTTTCCAAATTTTCAACGCTTTATTCTTCCGTTTAAAACGCCGAAATTTAGCAAATATCTCGACTAAGAACGTATATGCTCATTCCAAATTCGAGACGAAGTTCTTTGAAAGTCAAATTTTCAAAATTTAATTAAATTTAGCGGTACAGTTTCGCTTCATCGTCATCAAATAAGGAGACGACTCGTTTAAAATTCCATCTATTTTACCGAGTGTTGCAAAGAAAGGCGTACAGCATTTTCCCCATTTTTTTCACAAGTTTTTGATCTCGCTTCGCGTGAAAATATTAATTTCTGTTTTTTTTGTCAATTTGTTCAAAATATTTAGGTACAATAAAAAAAATTCATTTCTTCTTCCAACCCGAGGCTTTGTATTGGATTTTTTTTTTGTTTTTCCAACAATTTCGGATGACTCTTATTTCCATCCTGTCAAATTTTGACTCTTGACGGTTGAAAAGTTAAAAAACATAATAAATTTTACCTACCGAATGCCGTATTTTGAAAAAATATCGGATATTTCCAAAAATTTGATATAAAATTTCATTTTTTTCCCCAACTTGCCCACCTTCGTGATTTTCTGGCTACGATATTGCAGCCAAATTGCTAAAAATGACAGAAAACAACCAAAAAATCACCAGCGCGACACTGTTGAAATGTAGATGACGTCCCACTAATTGTAAATTTAATGCGGAAATCGTCGAAAACAAATCGAGAAAAAAAACATTATTTCTGTGGTGGAGGGGGTAGCCACGGCTGTAGTGCTAAACAAGTTTGAAACCGCGGGGGTTCTTGGAAATAAAAAAATGAATCATCTTTCGGGGAGAGAGCGGAAGGAAGAAAAAAGTATTCTCGTTCTACGAATACCTACCGATAACGAGTATACTCGACATATTATAGGTACTTCAGAAGTGAGTTTTATTGGTCTTGGACCATCGATACGTCTCTCTGGTAAACTTGTACAAATTGGAAACCACGCAACTCATGAAAATAAATTTTATTTCAAGAAAGCCAAAAAAAGTTATAATTATCCGAATAAAAATGTCTTTGAGAAATAATAGGAAGGTAACTGGTGAGTACAACTTAACAATAAAAATCATCGAATATACAATAAAAATCTACAATAATATACACGATAATTACGAATACGTAATGTAAAATTTAAAAACGATCACCTTTTAAAAATGTACGTCGAAAAACTATACACGCGAAGAGGTTAACTCCGAAAAAAAAAAAAATCAAATCCGTATAACATTCGCGTTTGAAAAAATAATACGTATCTCGAAACATAGGTATATAGGTAGGTAAAAGCTATAAAATACCTTTAATCGTTTATAGGTACGTACGAATTACGTAAAGAGGTAATTTTGTACATAATTTAAAACATACGCTATAATAGGTATAAAAAAACAATCGATATATACCTATTAAACACTACCTACGTCAAGTTTAAAAATTACCTACTTGATCGAGTAGGTAGGTACGCCTATTTATACGGACAATTATGGCAGTTTTGTTTCAAATTTTACAAGTAGTCCCTTCGATATTTTTACTTACGAAATGAGAGAAAAAAATCGGCGAGGAGAATGTTTTAGTTAAAAGATGGCATCGAAATAGTGGCTGTAAGTTACTCGATCGATCAAAAACCTCGAGAAGAAAAAAAAATCGATTCCGGAAACGCTCGTCATTTCGATTTCATATCGAAAACGGTATTCCATCGGTTAGAAAATGTTGGTACATAGAAGTTCGCATTATATAACGTGCGCGAGCGTTTTTCAATTTGAAAATTTCGCAATGTAGTCTTGCTTAATGTAAAATTTGAAAATTTGGTTACGTTTTCGAAATTCGAATCGATCGCGCGGATTTACGTGTTCAAAATTTTTTTCCGAACAAATTTCAACTATGTAATACATGCGCGAGCACGTTTTCGAAATACGGGTTTCGTTTAGAAGTAATCATTTTCTCCTCGCGGTATCCAAGTTCAAAATTTAATTCATTCCTTCGATAATTTTCATCAAATTTCAAGACCCTCTTCCCCTCTCCTCAAATCTAGCTGATACGACAATTCGAACAGTATTTCGAAAAATAAACCCGTGAAATTACCAGTAAATCCAGCTCCTACGATAATTTTTAAATGGTAACTAAAAGCTCGCGGGATAATGGAAGACATTTTAATTTTTTTGCATTCATCTCGTAACACGGTCTACGAAATATAATTTTCAAACTACCAAACTTGTCTACCAACATCTTTAGGTTTTTTCTGCACCTCGAGACACCGCATCGAAAAATATAAGGAACCCTTTTATCAAAAACTGGAACGTGAAAAGCTCGCGTATACTTTTCATCATGCGATCAATTTCGAGTAAAATTTCTCCGCGTTATGTTCGTCGCATTTGAAAGTACAAAACTTATAACAGTAAAACAGATAGATGTACAAGACGAAAATGCACGTATTAAACTTATCAACAAATAAATTACAAATTTATGTACATTATCAAATACACGAAATAGATTAAAAATATAGGCCCGTAAGACACGTAATAATGAAAAAAAAACAACATATTAAAAAAAAGTACGAACAAATTCGAAATCGGCAAAATTAATCAAAATTTCATACGAAATTGATAATAAAAAAAGAACAAAAAACAAAAAAAAACGAAAAAAAAAAAAACAGAACGTATCTGCGAGTCTAAAATTTTTCTACACGTATAAAAAGAATAAATAAAAATAGACAACAACAAAAACAAAGCTTTTATAACTTACACGAATAAAAATTTTTCTTTCTTCGTAACTGTTTGTATTCGAGAAAATATAGATGCGAAGTATTGTCATAAAATCGAATAAAATATTACGTAGGTATAGGTACCTAGGTACCTAGGTATCGTTTTTAAAGGTTGTATTACAATAAACGCGCTGGTATATTTAGTTGGTAATTAAATATACAGCTCGAAATTCAGTCGTTGATTATAATTGTTTGTGTCAATGAAGCGGGAACTTATATAAGAAAATCTAGAGTTGGAATATTTCAAAATATAGGTAATTACATCTGTAACAATTCGTCGATGCGTTTTTATTAGGTATTTGCAATATTTACCGGATAAACAGACTACCGAGATTTTGTAATATGTATTATGTACGTAGGTAGGCGGATAAGTGAAGAGAACAAGAGTTACTTTTTCGAATGGTATGACAGATACGAGAATGTTTAGACAAAAATATTTTAATAAAATATTCTTCCGAAGAAAAAAATCCGATGCGAGAAATTCATTTTGCGGTATAACTTGAGAATAAGAATTATTCGTGTGAAACGTAAAGCGCCGAAATTAAATTTTATAACAATTTTTCAAAACAATGAAAATCGACGGATTTCTAAAAATTAATTAAATTTCGAAACGAATAATAAATTTTTTGAAATTATCGAACTACTTTTGATCACAGGCGTTAAATCAGTCATTTCGTTCGAGTATTTGCGAGCGATGGAAAGAATTGAAGAAAAATGACGAGATACGAAAACTCGCCATACGAAGTACCTATATTTAATACATATAGGCCACCTACAGAATTAATATCTACGCTGTCGAAAGAAAATAAAAAGCTACAAAATTTATAGCATCGAAATCGATAGAAAAAACAGGGGGTTTTCTCAATAAATCCGAGTAAGCGCGAGTACTAAGATTTCAATACATATTCTCTCAACTGAATCGAAAAAAGAGGTGGACCCGACGCGCGAATAGAAGTGGTAATGCATTTTTAGCTCCTCCCTAATTGGTTCGTATGCTTAATGATTCGTAAGCCGATGTCAAGCAATTTGTATTCGAGAGAATTTTCACGTTTTTCACGTTTTTTACGTAATTTTTATCAATAATCGTACCATTTTTTCCAACATTCGCGACGTGCTTACTTTATTCGTATTTTAATTCGAGATATTCGATTATCTAAAAACCTATAACGTAATAGGAATTAGGAACATCGCGAGCTGTTTTCCAAGGATTTTGATCAGAAGTGGTCTAATTTGTAGTCGTTGGTTCGAGTAACACCTAAAATTTTAGTAGGTAGTTTCGAGGTTTTAAAGTATCTTGGTGAAAATTCAAAGTTTGAAAATTTTCAAAAATCTAATTTTTTGACGTGACGCGTCGATACGAAACAAAAAAAATATACGTAATTTTTGTCCGTCGTCGATATCGAAGAAGTTTACGATGATAATTTTCCAACTTCTTATCACCTATCGTAGAAACTTTTTTAATATTTTACAAATGAAAATATTTCCAAATTCAGTTTAAAAGTCAGCCTTAGGTGAAAACAAGTCTGACGAAATGTTTGATACGGATTGTCTTGAAATTTCCAAGTCCGTAATATTTAAATTTTCCAAGTCCAAAAAAGTCTAACAAATTATCTGAAAGTCGGCGTGATCTCTGAAATTTTCCAAATTCAAGAAGTCTGCCTGATAAAATATCGAAAAGTTATTCCGATTTCTAAAATTTTCCAAGTTGAAAAAGTTTAAATCATTTGTCCGACTAAATGGTCGGCATTATCTCTGAAAATGTTTCCAAGTCCAAAAAAGTCTGACAAAATGTCTAAAAGTCATCGCCGAGGAATTTGGTCGGGCTTTTCGCGGGATTAACCATACCAAAAGCGTATCATGCGCTAAAATTCAAAGAGGAAGGGACCTTGCCAAGAAAAATATGAGATTTTATGTAAAATAAATGAAAAATTATTTCCATTTTATCGAAATAAGGAAATTTATCGAGCCTGAGCGAAGTGAAAACAAATTTTTTTTGCAGAAAACGGCATTCGAAAGCTTAAATTTCATACTTTTCTCGCCTTAATGTGTAGCAATTTTTTTGCCTGAAACGTGCGAAAATAGATTTGTGTTTTCAAAATTCACTAATTTCATCGCGATGACGCGATTTGAGGAGAAACGAAACTGTTTAGGTCAACGAGCTTTAAAATTGAAGAAAATTGATCATCATCGTCGAACGATTGAAAACGTTTGCACTAAAAGTAGTTATCGATATTAATACCTCGTCTACTACTACATTTTAGATTTCGTTCAGAAGCGTTTCCTCATCCCCCCCCCCCCCCCCCATTTTTTCAGAAGCGTTTCCCCCTCCCCCCCCCCCCCTAATTTTTTTAGACCACTTCGATGACTAAAAATTAAATCGTCAAAGTTGTACATTTACGTTACCTATTCCACTCCTCGAGACGAACCAAACCGTACCTTCGACTCATTTTCGAAAAAAAGTGAGTTACCCGATTCTTTCCTCGTATCCTTCAATTTTTCGTTTGTTTTCGTTTGAAAAAGCCACGATTTAAAAGCTTCGTCTACCCTTTCGGGAAAAATTTCGGTCATTTTTTATTTTACACATCCCTTTCCTCTGTAATTGTATCCTGTTCGAGAAATTTTCTATTTCAACAATTTGTACTCGTATCTACGTAGGTATTCGCGTGAAAATTCGAATACCTATTTGTAAGTACTCGAATATTCTCAACGGAGGTACGGGCGATCTGTTCGTGAAATTTTTTTACGCAATACGAAGCAACTTAAGCCAGATTAGGATGCTGGTAAGAATTTTGCGATTTTTGAAAATATGATTTCGCGTACCTACCTACCTACGTTATTAATTGTAGATACGTTCGACGCATCAAACGACGCGCGCGAAAGAGCGTTTCTTTTCCATCGTTTATTCTCTCCCTTTTGTATAATTTCGCGTACGTAAAATTAATCAAGTATACCGTCGTATCGTCGTTAATACCTAACTACCTAGCTACCTACGTACATGTGATATGGGCGCGTATAGGTTAGGCGTGGGAACCTATAGCCTATGCCGACTGTAAGCTAGAAAAGTCCGAATAAAAGATAAACTTAGCTCACCGCGAACGAATCCGAGTAAGCGTCGGATTCGGACGATGCCGAAAAGGAGGAAGATAACGTATTAGAGATCTGTTGTTGGTAAATTAGTGACTGAGGCGACGTTGCGGACGATGGTGGCTCTCAAGCCAACGGGTATTGTCACAAGGCCGCCGTACCGCTCGGCGTATGGTACAAGGAATTTTGATAATATTCGGCGGCCGGATTGTATTGAGCGTATTGAGCGGCTGCGGCGGCGGCCATACCCATATCGTACATCTTGATATCGGGTTTGCTCTCGGTGGGCAGCAGTCTGGTGATGGAGAAAGGATGGCTGGCCGGGCCCGAGTACTCGGTCTTGATGCCGTGGTGATGGTGATGGTGGTGATTGTAATGGTGATCGGCTCCGGCGCCGAGGCCGAAGTGCGGATGGCATCTGCCCATCATGGCCGCGATATCCTCTTGCTGCAGTCCGCCCAGATGGTGTTGTTGCTGGTGATGCTGTTGCGCCGCGCATAGGTCCGACTGGCCGGTAGCGTGCTGCAGCAGACTAGTCATCGGATCGGTATCTTTGCCCAAGCCCAACATGGACAGATCGGAATTGGCGCCCGTTTTCTCCACCAGATTTTGCAACTTTTCCACCGATTTCTTATCGCTGCCGGTCGAGCCGTTGTCGTGATGCGAATGGTGGTGGTGGTGCGGCGAGACGCTTTTGTGCGTTTGCCTGATGGCTTCTTTTTTCTCGTCTTTGAAGCGTTTCTGCCTTCGAAGGTAACAGCCGTTTTCGAACATGTTGCCCGATTCCGGATGCAGCGTCCAAAACGACCCTTTGCCAGGCTTATCCGGCGTTCGGGGTACTTTGATGAAGCAGTCGTTGAACGACAACGAATGCCTGATGGAATTCTGCCAACGTTGTTGGTTCTGCCGGTAGAACGGGAACAGATCCATGATAAATTGATAGATTTCCGATAACGTTAGCATTTTCGAAGGCGAATTCTGTATGGCCATGGTTATCAGCGAAATGTACGAATAAGGAGGCTTGGCGTGCGTGTAATTTCTTCGGTACGTCTTGTCCACCCTGGCGCGCTGCAATCCGGTCACCGAATTCGGCGAAGTATCTTCCGCGTTCAGATCGTTCCTCGAGACGCTCGACATACTCGAAACGCCCAGAGTACTATTGTAGGCCATGCACGAGTTCATATTACCGCCGTAGCTCATACCGCCGGAAGTCATGCAATTGCCGGCCGCTCCCGCGCCGCCGCCGCCTCCCATCGACATACCGCCCATCACGGAGGCTGCTCCGGACGACGATAGCATGTTACCGTTGAAGTTCTGCGGCGAACACGAATTCATCGGAATGCAGCCGCTCATCGAGTTTATGCTGTACGAGCTGGTCGTCGACGCCATTGCCGACGAATTTGCTCCACCAGCGTTGCTCGCCGCCGAATCGCCGTATAATTTCTGCGAACCCGATAACATGGTCATCGTTGAATAACGATCATTTCTGAAAGAAATTCCATAAATTATTAGTCACTTTGTAGCTGAATTCGCGCGTAAATACGTCGCCTATCGGCCTATTCCAATCGAAAATATTCGACTAAACCTCTAAACGTATACCTACGTAACTCTAACGTACCTACTAAACGATTTTTCTAACTCGCGCGTTTATATCGATCATCGATCGTTGATATTGGGATTATGAAAATTCGCTCGCCGAACAAAAAAAAGAGAACTCGAATCGTTATTTCTAAATTGAAGAATTTTGACCGTATCTCTAAAGACGACGTTAAAAAAATTCACATTTTAAACGGCGCGGCGTTGGCAAAACCGAAATATTTCAGTTTCGGTTTTCAGTTTTTGAAAACTAGTTTTTAACTGTTTTTACGCGGGTTAATCGCATTTTTTTCCAGAAAACGTTAAAAATGAAATGAGTTTTTTCATTTTTTTTTTTTTTTTTTAAATTTCAATCGAATTTCGCATTTTTTCGTAACATCGTGTTTGTCCGCTGGCATTAAGAATGAAAGTTTCGGATCTTTGACTGTTTATCGCGTTAAAAAAAGGGGTAAAAAAATTAAAAACTGAAACTGAAATAATTTCAGTTCCAGTTATCGCCCTTATCGGTGTTCGGTTTTCACGTTTCAGTTTCGGTTTCAGTTTGAGTTTTCGGTTTTGTCAACGCCGATTTTAAATAAAAAATGCGACAAAAAAATATTACCTCTTAAGAAGTACCTACCTAATAACTAATGAGAAATTTATAATTTCAAAAATCCCCAAACCTTCGCGTCAATTCTGCAAAAACGTTTCGTTCAACATCCAAATTTCAGAAACCAACCACAAAATTGCCGACGACTCGAATGAAATAATAAAAATCCTAACCCTTTCGCAAGAAATCCGATGATTCGGCGCGATACCTATTGTAATAATCTTAGAAATGGCAAACGATCGTATAAAAAAATTGAAAAAAAAATTTCCGTTTTTTTAAAATACAGATGTTTTTGTCCTAAATTTTCAAAATGATTTAAAATATTTATACAACTCGAACAAACCTAAAATTAAAATTTCAAACGTTCGGCGGTGATGAAAAATTGAAACAAAGGCATGCGAAACTGGTTGCCAAGGTTAGGACAATCCCCCCTTCTTCCCCCTCCAAAAGCGTACAAGTTTCGAAAACTGTTCTCGTCGCACAAAAATACCAAAATTGAAAAAATCGATTAATATCGGCGCTGAAACGAAGAACTTGGAAAAGCGAGCGAATTAACAAATCATACGGTACGAATAAAACCAAAAGTTTTCAAATTTTCACAAAAATGAAAAAATAACGAAATTAGGTATAACATTCGTTACCTAAACTTTACCAAACATTAAAAATACAAAAATTTTCAATCGATCAAAATTGAAAATTATCACGCAGTCGAGTCGAAATCTCGTCGTAATTTCGATTTTAGCTCGTCAATTTTTTTGAAACTACGATTCAAAAATCGACCATTGGGAAATTCTGCGATTCGTTTAATCGAAGATCTCGAATCGATTATTCGCAACTCAAACGACCAAATAAATTTTTGAAAAAAAATTATAAGTACTTGTTCCTCGGTGTATATTTTTCCGCAAAATATTTCATTTCGCTGGGATGATAAAGTTTTCTTGGGTAAAAATTTGGACCATTTGAAAGATCCCTATAAAGTGAATACATTTTTTTTAAAATTAAGTTAAATAAGAAGATGGAAAAAAAGCATCAACATTTCGATACAATTCGTAGGTATGAAAAAAACTCGAGATATCGATTTCGCACGTAAAAATTCGCCAGATTTCTTTCGCTGTAGGTATATCCGAGCAAACGAAGAAAAAAAGCAGTTGAAAAAATCACCGACTGAGACGGGCCAATTCTTAATTTACGTTTTTTTTATCATTTTTTTTTTTTACCCAAACGTCTGTTTTCTATTCGAACATTTTACGATTTTTGAAGTCGAAGAAAAAAATCCTCGTAAGGTGCTAATTCATTTATACGATTATCGAGAAAATATCGACGTAAGCGTAAAAATTCTACTTCCGCGCTGTGGTATTGAATTTTCGACGAGTAAAAAAAAATTGAATTATTTTCTTTAACTTTAAATATAGGTAGGTAGATGAACGTAAACTAGGTAATCTAGTATTTTTACTATACTAATTATTTTAAGAAATTCCCCGATAATTTAATTCATCTATCCCAATATCTATCTACAAGTACCCAGCTATACCCAAATAATAAATTTAAACGAATAACCGCTAATATTCGTACTTTAAGCGTAGGTATATCTACGAAATGTATGTACTATGTTCTTAATTATTAGGTATCATCTCGCAGCGAGATAAGAAGAACACAGGCACACGCAAACAATAGAAAGAAAATAGAAAAGAAAGAAAAAGAAAAGAAATATTGTCTCACAAGTTACAACGAGGAAGTATCATTGATAGACGTAATCGCTTTATTCCGTTCAAAGGACTCGTATACAAACGTACATGTGATTAAATTCAAGTCAAAGTTCACGTTTTCGATAAAATTCTCATAAAACGGCAGCGGCAATTCTAAACGTTTGATAATTCTTTACAGATCTTATCAGTTATCGGCAATGTCAATTGAACGCGAAAGTTTTGAAACAATTGGTCGTACGATTTTACGTGGAAATACTATAAAATCGTAAGCTTTACGGTAGAGCCCAATCTACGCAGACTTAACGTGATGAATGATTCGATCGTAATGTTTGACTGAAGTCAAATTACACAGAAAAAATTGTTTCGACAAGCAGATTATGTACACAAGAACATACAATTGTCTAAAGAAACTACGACTACACTTTAATTGTTGTTGTTGTTTTTTTTCAAAGTATACGACGAGTGTTATTCACTTCACCATACGTTAACGATGGCGCTGGCACTGGCGCTAAATGAACTAACTATACGCTTAATCTCCCCGCTTGTATACTTTTTTGGAACGCTAAGTCTTTTCGTTAATTTGCGATATCTTGGAAACTAAGTATTACGGAATATTTTCCGAATGACTTTTTAAAAAATTACAATACCCACCTACCGACCTACCTACGTATTTAAAACGAACGATAGCCAGTTTTTCATCTTATTACTCATTTAACAAACCACGTGCCAATATACTTATGTACGTTAGAATGGACTTCTCCAAAAAGGAAATCGATGCCCAACTAAGTACGTACCTATCTATCTGTTAGATTCGTCAAAATCGCGACAAAAAAAAACACGTAAATTCAATTTTTTTAATTTCTCATCATTAGGTAAAAAAATATACCTAGCTCAAAATAGAGAATCGCGTGAGTTACGGCGGAAGGGGAAACTTCAATCCAACTTATTCGCACGAGTTTTGGTAACGTACGAATACGATCAAATTTGAGCCAGAAAAAATGTGGAAATAATATCGAAAGGCGAATGAAGAAATTCAATTCGGTGAAATAAATAGGCGATAAAAATCAATTTATTTTTCCCTTTTACGATGATTTTTGTCAATTTTACATTTTTTTTTCAGCGTCATTTCGAGTAAAATGCGCCTACGAAATTTTTCCACATAAAAGTACGTAAGTATAAAAAAACATTTATCAGTCAATTTTCTTAAAATTTAGCGTTTTTTTCAAAGAATTACCGTAGGTACTAAAAGTATAAAATTTTCAATTTGAATAATTCGCAAAAAAATTCGTAATTTGAAAAAAATGAAAAAATTTTATATTTTCTTGCTCTAATGACAAATTCTGAATTTTTTCATCGAAAAAACTGTTTCAATTTGATGCTTTCTTCATTGCGACGTCATCGAGAGAAAAGGGGTTTTCCTCAAAAATTTAAAAAACTCGCGTTTCAACTCGCATTCCGTATGTTTTTCCTCCGATGATAAGAGTGATATTCGTCCCCCCCCCAAATACGTTAAGGGGGATCAATTTTTAAAAAAGGTAAATTTTTTGCTAGAATAATCGTTTGAGAAATGTGTCAACGTATATCGAATCGACTCTTTCCCGTCTTTTTTTCTTCAAAAAGTCTCAACCAAAATCGTCGAATAGATCCTCAACCACACCTACGCAAATGCAATTCAATTTTCGCCTAGTACTAGACCAAGTTTCGTTCGTTTCATTTTGAGTTAAGTCTGTTTTCAAAAAGACGAACCACGCGAGTAGGTAATTATGATCCATCTGATTACAACTTTGGAACGCATCCTAAGCTTCAATTTTTTCCAATAATTATTCGCGCAACTTCGAAATCATCAACTTCCAAAACAAATTCTGATTCAATCACCACGATGACATCTTAGATTATACATACACACTCGAAACGCGACGAATGTGGATTTCTAAATGGCTTTTTCATTTTAATCGGGAGATTTCCTTTTTTATGCTCGATCGAACTGCTTTTGCAAACGAAATGAGAAGATGGCTATAAAACATCGAAGGATCAGACAAACTTGTACGAAACTGGGAAATATGTACCTACCTACCTATGTATGTACGATCGCACGATGATGTCACATAAACTGACGGTTGAAGGAAAATTTCGCAACTCTATACAGGCGTTGGTATATAGCCGCGCACCTAGACTTATACTTATTCCGCTGCGAGATGAATTGAAGATACATAGGTATACCCGTACGTAAATTGTAACTAAACGAGTATAAGTAGGTAGAGAAGTATACCGAATGAAATAAAGTATAAAGTAAAGTAGGCAGATCGTTATAGCAATACTTACGAGATGTATTAGGTGGTTGGAAAGATGCTCGGATGTACGAATTAGCTCGGGAACAGGCACACACGCGTAAATACGGATAGGTACGCGGAACGGTGAACAGTAATCGAAATCAAATATAACAAATTATACATAAACACTAGCACCAGCAGCACTTAGCGACCATTCGAATATAAATATTTATACGTAGCGCAAATCAACAACAAATACACGAGGAATGGGCTGCAGTGTGATCGAAATCCGCGAGACCGACACGTTCGTTACAAATAATCGAGTATCGGGAGCGGAGTTTGAAAAAAAAAGGACAGTAAAAAAAAAACGAAGAGGGACGCATATATGTAAATAAGTATATAAGTGCACACAAACGCGCGTAGTTCGACTCGGGTATGATATATTATTTAAAATTTATGTAAAAAAAGAAAAAAAAAGTAAAAAAAAGAAAGAAAAATGTGTATAAAAGCTCTGTCTCATTGACGCGGCGCGGATACCATTAGAAAATTTGGTAAACGGCGACCAATTTGGCAACAGGTCAGGCCTGGGGAGGAGGAGTGAAAAATTTCCTTCTCTCGAACGTACACAGAACACGACAAACAGAACCACTGATTGAAAAAACAAACACCGTATTCTAAAGTTTGTAAAAGGTCTTGTTTAATCAAGAGAGGGGGACGAACTATTTGGCTTTCGCGGTGATCGCTTTCAAGTACCGTATAAAATAAACCTCCCCTCCGGTTTTGGGCGACCGGGTACCTCAGCGAGAAGGCAGCGCCCGCCCAACGATTGGTCGCGGGCACTTCTCCGTCAACCAGTACCGATACCAGTAACCATAGCGACTGCCAATCGTACAATGGCCCAGGTTCGGGCGCCCAGCAGTCCCCCTAAAATCCTATCGCGATGAATAACATTTCGCCTGCGCCTCCTCGTTTCGCTTCTCCTTCTCTGCGAAGCCCCGTATCCGCGATGCATATCCAGCCAGACTTTCGGTACCTTTTTTCTTCTTTGCCGCCGCGTCCGCGTAACGCGCGTATTTCGCGGTACGGTCGTCCGCCATATCGCGGGGTTCGCGATGCTGCCCTTTTTTTTTGCGCTTCGCTCGGTTTCTCTGCGCTTTTGCGCGTCTCTCTCCCTTTTGCTACGGTGCTCCGACAGACAGCAACAGCCGCCGCTACCGCCGTCGTTGAAAATGTCTTCGCGTCATCGGCCAATTTTCCTATCGCGTACGTAGCATACCGTGTGAAATTTCATACAGATAACGCGTTAAAGTATACGGTTTAAAAAAAAACGCGGCGGCGTCGTTGTCGTCGTCGCCTTACGAAGTATATAACGACGAATTCATTCGCGCGTTCGTAGGCATCGATGCGCAAGCCTAGGTGCAAGTATAAACGATGACCGATGACCGATGACCGAAGACCGAAGACCGACGTATCGATTATTCGTCTTTTCTAGAGGTCATCTTCGGTCAATGGTGAGACTAGGTCGAACAAATGGACCATCGACGAAACAGCATCAACGTGATTAGATTCCAGCGTTACGACGCGACAGCTCCATCTACTCCCGAATCTGACAAAGGTATGTTCGAATTAAACTTCTAAATACGTACGTAAGAATGTATACTTTTACAACAAGTTGCTCGAGTACGTCAATTTTGAATTGATTTTTCAAATATTCCGTTAGTTTAACGAACCACTCGTAATCCTCGACAACTTTTTCCGGATCATCGTATTTTCGTATCCGAGTACGTACGCGGATTTTTCCATCCATCATCGTCACGATAGACCGCTCGATTTGAACAATTTCCGACTCGAGTGATGGAAGAGCAGCGCATCTTTGCAGCAGTCGTATCTGTCTATACGGCGAGTCCGATTCGAGAAATTCACATTTTGTACGTATTTTCTTCGTTACTTTCAAAAAAAATTACACTCGAGGAAAATGATCATCGCGTTTGAAAAGATAATAATCCTGTATTTATTTCTACTTTGAAAAATCATTCTCGAAACAACTCGCGATAAAATCTACAAATAAGTAAGCCACTATTTTTTACTTCCCTATAATTATTCCTCGCCCTGCTTTTCACTCGATCACCGCAAAAATAGTTCGAAGTTCTTCCCGATAGACAAAATCAAGCTCTCGAAACGCGAAAATTCAACGGAAAGTGAAGGGAACGGGGATATGGAAGAGCAAATCGCCCCCTCTCATCGATTAAATACATACTGCGCATTTTTAAAAATTCAAAATTTCGAACTTGTACGAACTGGCACAAGAAACGAAAAAACAATTCGTATTCTAAAAATTGATCACCTTTGAAATTCGATATGCTACTGTAGTTAGTTTCACAAAGTGATGATGGGGGGGGGGGGCCCCC
>FIZU01001414.1:0-13191 GCA_900064475.1 Pseudococcus longispinus
GTTGGTTTGTCTCAAAGGTACTACGCAATGTTACTTCGATCAAGTTCACAGTTGCATTGCTACGGCTCTTGAAAAAAATCAAAGTGAAATGGGAAAATTCTTGATATGTCGATTCGCCTTGGGCAAAACTACCGATCAGGTTGACCAAGAATTTTTCAATGAAAACAATGATCTTGCCAAATATCAACGGATTTTTCTAACTTTCATTTTTCCTATTTAAGTGCGGTCAAGACAGTGGGGTGAATGCGGAAACTATTAAGAATTGTGTCAATTCGGGTAACGGAGCTGAAGAATGCAATGACTTTCATACTATTTTCCAAGACGCGAGAACTAAACGAACTCAAGCCGAAACGGAAAATACTGCGGTACAATGATGTTTTTTTAAATGTTTGATGATCGTAATCTAATTTATGAGATTAGTACTACTTATATTCGAGTTTTGATTTTTGTTTCTCCGTAGGAATATCCAAATGCCATTACCGACTTTAAAAACACAGTGTGCCAGGTATTGGCACAAGGTAGTTTAAAATGTGATGCTGTTTGTGCTCAACCGTGATACTTTGATTTGGGAACTATGATGAGTCTTTGATTATTATGTTATCGAGTTATAAGTTACAAATAATTACATATAGTCGTTGATGAATTTGAATTCTTTTTTGAAAAGGCATGTATCTAATTGAAATTCTATGATTGAAAACTGGAAAAATAATAGGCGGTTTTGATAGTATTTTTTGCACTAATAACGAAAAAAATATGAAAAAATTCCATTACGTCAGGTTTCCACACAATTTTTTTTTGAGAAATTACACCCGTTTTGCATCATTTTGAACTCAAAAAATCGATTTTTTGAGCGAACGAGAGGTCATTCAAAAAAATTAATTGAAACAAAATTGTAGAGCGTGAAATTTCCTTTTTGTGATGAGCAATCAGTTTTTTTCCTAGGGAGTCAAATTATTGAGATATTTTTACCAAAAGTTTGAAAATTCTACTTGAATTTTCTATCGTAGATATCTTGAAAACCTGACTCCCTAGGAAAAAAACTAATCGCTCATTAGAGAAAGGAAATTTTACGCTCTAAAATTTTGTTTCTATTAATTTTTTTCATAGAAAGCTTAGTTCTCTCAGAAAATCAATTTTTCATGTTGATTGATCATTTTTGGTAGCAATTGAATTGCTTTTTCAGATTAATCGATTTTTTGGGAGAACTAGGGGTTTTTTGAAAAAAATTAATAGAAACAAAATCGTAGGGTGTAAAATTTTCTTTCTCTGAGAGCAATTAGTTTTTTTCTAAGAGGCTTAGTTTTTGAAATATCTCGATGAAAGATTACAGCTGATTTTTCAACTTTCGCAGTAAAATATCTCAAATACTGAACCATCTGGGGAAAAAAATTTAGGCATCACGCAGAAAGAAAATTTTATGCTCTACACGTCTACAATTTTGCTTCTATTCATTTTTTTCATAGGATGGTTAGTTAGCTCATAAAATGGGCTTTCAATGTGAAAAAAATCATTATTTTTTAAATCTACGCTAAAAAATGGATCAGAATCACCCAACCCAACAGAATCGAAAAAACATTTTAAAAGTTTCAAAATGCAGGACTGTGCATTTAGTGAAAGTGGAATTTCATCATCTATAAAATATGTTAGTTGCGACGTAAAATTCAAAAGAAAATCTGAATCTTATTACATGAATAGAAAGCTTTTTTACTGCGTTATCAATGTTTTACCAGTCAAGCAGATATAAACAAGGCAAAAGTTATGCAATTCGTAAAAAGTTGAAAAGCTCAAATTTTTTCTCAAAATAATTAAAATTCTATGGTAATTTACACATTGAAAAAACTTGAATAAAATTGCGAATTTAAATTTTTTGAAAATTTACAATTTCATTTTATTAATTACAGTTTTTTTTCAATTTATCAAATCTTTGAAAATTAAAAAAAAACTGAAATTAAAATGAAATAAAATAATAAAAAATAAAATAAAATTGAAATGATTTTTTTTATATTAAAAATTTAAAAAATTAATTTTTTTCTAAACCTTTTACGTGATGTCTTACCTCTTGGAACCAAAAAACGCCTCTTCCTCTCCTGGCTCAAGACTCATTCATTGCATTATTTTTAAGATTTTTTTAATTCCAGTAAAAATGAAGGAACATTTTCATTCTTTTGCACCAAGTTACTTCTCGTAATGATGTATTCAACATATTTTTTTCAAATTTGATTTACCCTACCTTTTTTTGTAATTTTGAGTTTTTAAAAGTGAAAAATCATAAAAGTAAAGAGCCACCAATCCGCAAAACTACCAAAAAAATTGTTTTTTATGTAAATTTCATTCCGCATATGTTTACCTTTGTTAACTTTTTTGAACTGAGGATTGAAAATCGAAAAAACTGTAACCAAAATTACGTGAAAACGACGCCTCCGATGAAAAAATCCTCAATGACAAATATTGTGGAATAGAAAATTTTAAATCTAAAGAAATGATTACATTTTTATTCATCACGTTTTGTGAAAAATTTCCTTCAATGGAAAATTCAAAGCCTCTGCCTTAAAAAAAATATAAATGTCATTGAATCGAAGCAAAATTTCATGGCAGGGGAAGGAAATCCGGTTCTCGGATCAACTATCGACTCTATCCACCAAACTCGACAAAATTCAACATCGATATTTCAAAATCTGCGACATCATCTATTCTCAAAAAGAAACCCATACTTTTCATTCTCCCAAACCAAGCCATTTTAATCAAGAAAACACCAAAACATCTATTATCAATTAAACGAATGCACGAAATTAATTAAAAATAAACAAAATTTCAATTTAATTCTCGCAAACAACACAACACTGTTCAGATTTAAGCTGCTTTCTGATATTGCTTTCGTGATATTCAAAATAAACACTACAAACAAAGGTATATAAGTAGAAATGTAACAGGAATAGAAAATAATGAGAATTCCGCGTTTTCGTTATTTTACCAGCGAAACGTTAACGTCACAAATAAACCTTGTGTAGGTAATACTTTTACACCGGGACGTCCATAATTATAATAAGGTACATGTGAATGTGAGGAAAAAAGCAGTTCAAACCACATTTGTATGTATAAGTACTTGAATTATTGAAGTGTTGAAATTCACGCCACAATCGTTAAAACAAATATAATATTCGATGTAGTGTAAGTAATTAACCTATCAAATTTTTGGCTTAATATTGTCAATGTGGTATTTGAAAATGGTGATTACTAGAGCTTGCTTTTTCACAATAGGTCTATCGAATATACACGTATCTATGTTGTACGGGTATTTTGTAACATTCCGCATTAAATCCAACTCGACGAATACAAAAGTTGACGCTTTTATCAGCAGATTGAATTGATGCACGATTAAAAAAAACTCATTTCTATATCTCGGAATGTATAGAAAATTACAATTGCATTTTCAATCATTTGTTTTAAAATTGATTGAATTTCATTTCGAATAAATCCATCTGATATAGCTATTCGTATTTTTCAAAAAACTATGTAGTTGAATGTCTGTAAACCCTTTTGTGCCCAGAAGAGATCTGATGGATGAAATTTTCAAATTTTTATTGCATAATGTAAACTGAAGTCAAGTTAATGCACGGGTTCATTTTCATCTGCAGTGAAAATTAAAATATTTCGCACAGGAAACAGGATCAAATCAAAATTACCTACTTTCATTTGCCTGTGAAATTTTAATTCCTTCCTCTTTCAAATTTTTTATTATGGTCATTTAAAAAAAAAATAGAAGTTGAAATTTTAACTTTTAAGTCGTGATATTTGAAAATTTCTTGAAATTTTCCAAGTCCAAAAAGTCAGAGAAAATATCTAAAAATCATTGTACCGGATTTTCGTAAGTGAATTTCGTAATGGAATATTTTTGAAAAATTTTCGAAATCCAATTCCAATCACAAAAAGTTGGTAAAAATCTGAAAGAATTTCCAAATTCAAAAAAGTCCAACAAAGCGTCTAAAAGTTTAAAAGTTAGCCTTAGGTAAAAAACTGTCTGACAAAATGTCTCATTTGAACTTTCTTGAAATTTTTCAAGTCAATAAAGTTGAAATTTTCCAAGTCCAAAGAAGTCCGACAAAATGTCTGAAAGTCAATTCTCCAAGTTCGAAAAATCTAAATTGCTTGTCTGACAAAATGTCTAAAAGTCAGCATTATCTCTGAAATTGTACAAGTTCAGAAATCTGAAAATTTTTCCAAGTCCAAAAAAGTTTGACAAAATCTCTAGAAGCCATTGTCAGGGAATTTCGTGAGGGAGTTTACGGATACGAAAAATGAATAAAAGTTTCAGATTGACCCCCAGCCATAAGACATATCCATATCAAAACTGAGTAGATATTTTCAGATCAACGACCCCGAAAAGCCAACAAATCATATGCGGCACAAATTTTTTCATTTTCTTCAAAATTTGGCGATTCTGTGTGGAGAACGGGGAGGGGAATTAAAAAAATAAGTTGATATTCGAGATCAGCATCATCGAAAATATAGCCAACGATACGTCACACGGCTTAATTTTTTTATTAATTTGACTAAAATTTTGGGGCTCCCAAACCCCTTCAGAGCAGTGAGATCTCTTGATGAAACCTTATTAGCTGTAAGTAGCATAAAAAAATGTATCGGCTTGAATTTTTACAAATTTTTAAATGGTAGCTCAAGGAATTGGCAAATTTTTGAAAATTGTGCTGTTTAAAAAAAGTTTCAATTTTGAACTTTCAAAATTTTTCACACATGATTTTTCATCTACTTTCGACACTCCTCGTGCACTATTTTGACTTTCACTTTACATAATGCAATGAAAATGTTCAACTTTAATCCATCAGATTTCTACTGAGCACAAAAAAATGTAATGCTTCATAAAAATGGCAAATTTTTTCACTCAAATTACACATTCAACATGCCCACACCCACGTGAAATATTACTCAAGCACACGCCCAATTTTCGTAAGCAAAAAAATCACCACAACCATCACCATATACCTACTATTTTATTACACCGATGAAATTTCAATTTATTGAGCCAGTCTGACCTCGAAAAAACGTTCAATTCGTTCGAAAACGTATATTTCACCCAACGACACTATTCGATAAACCCCCGAAGACGAATTCGCCATATTGAGATTTGCAAAATGCGAAAAAAATTGCTCGCGAATAAAACTGCTGATTTATGGCGCAATGTTCGACGTAAATATGGCTCAGATTGGTACCTAATTTAGATATAATCTCGTATTCGGCATTTCGCTGCGAGGCTTGTCACTTTCATCTTGGCTCATCAATCTGGAAATATTTGTGATTGTAATGCGGCGATGTCAAACGTTCAACGTTTTCCAAACATATTGAATCGTTTGAGCCGCGAGTTAATCTTGGGGATAAATTCGCGAGTGAAAAACCACCAAACGCAAGCGGCACCTCAAAACAGCCCACGTTTTAGTTATAATTACCTCGCACCCTCTCGAGGAAAAAAATTAGCCTATGAAATGAAAACGCAACCGAGTTTTACAGAAAATTTCTTAATACGTAATGTAGTTAAAATAAGCACATAAGAACCTTTCGAGTATATTGTACAATTGCCTACGTACTTCTACCTTTCTATAATGTTTTAACGCTGTGCAGACATTTTCTCTTTGTTATTTACCCTGTCTCGCATTCCAGCTTCTATAGCACTAGCTACCTACACTTTTACAATACGCTACTATTTTAGATTGTCTTTCGTAAAACAAGCAGGCGTTCTCTGTTTCATGCATCGCCAGTTTTCCAGTTAATTTTCTACCTTATATGATGAAAAGCCGCGTTAGGTTGTGCATTTTAATTCATAGCTTTTAATAATATAATTTACACATGTTTGCCCTCCTATGCCTACCTCGTCTGTGCACAGTCGAGCTTTTTGTTAAGAAAATAAAAGACTACAAGGTTGTATTTTCAAAACTATGAGTGAAGCATATTTGAATATTAATTATGCTTACTAGTTTCATTCCTGGTTCGTATGGAAATTGCATCGAATAATAATACAAAGTATAATTAAACCATTATACTATTACTTTAATTAAGCCATACATAAGTGAATTAGTTTCATCATTGAAGAAACGAAACACTCGATACAAAAAGAAAATGAAATAGGGGTAAAAGATTAGAGACAATTTTAAAAGATGGTTTAAAAATAATCGATTATGATATACGTATGCTCTTACGTATGTTTTGTATCGTAACTATATCATGGAGACCGTACAACATACGCATATAATACAAGTACTTTCCCTTTTTGCCAAATGAATCAATATCTTTTGCAGCATTTTCCTCTCCATTTTTACATGGGAAAAAGAGCACCACCAGGAAAACGTATTGTTATAGCACTAAAGGCTGAAATTAAATTTTTACAATTATACCACACTGTGCTTTTTTCATTTCTTCGACATAAATCTTCGCCATAAATGCTAACCCCCATTACATTACGTAGTGTAAAAATTATACAAAAATTTACTCCTAAACCTAAACCACCGTTGAACACACTGGTGTGAATTTCTAGCCGTGCTGCCTCCGTATTCGCATTCGGATTCGGCATTTAGGGTGCGAAAAAACCTGAAAAAGCTACTCACTGTTGGGAATTCCTGCTACTCCGAGTAATAATAAAAATGAACCTAAAGCTCTCCATAAAAAGTAAAATGGGTTTTCGATAAAAGTAAAAACCTAAATGCAACGCAAACTTGGTCGTAACTATAAAACCGAATTTTTTTTCCTTCCTTGTTTATAAACCAACTTCGTCCTTTATTACCTTTTATCAGGTACGATATGAAATTCAACGTTGGGGCGAAAAGTGGTGATATTTTAACCCGATTGTAATACTTCGATAAAGGGATCATATTAACTTGGAATTTGTTTTTTGGAATACAATTTTTTTTCTAATTTTATGTGACAACAGATGGCATGGTATGTATTTGTACTTCGTTTTAAGAAGCAAAATCATTTCAACAAGGTCAACTGTTTGAAAAATACCGAAAATTCTATCATATTTTTTTTAATGCTGCAAAAGTGAGTTCATTTATACTTGAAGAATTTTGTATGAAATTGAAGATTATAATTTCAAAATGTCATAAAATTTGTTGAAATGTCATGAAAATTATTTGAAAAAATGCAAAAAATCGTTAAAATTGGTTGAAAAAATATTTGCAATATTTTCAACATAATTAAACATCGTATTTGAGTTGCTTTAAAAATTTTATAAATTTTGCAAATTATGGAAAAAATCATAAAATTATCTAAAACTGTTGAAATTTCGTTTAAACCTGAGCAAAATGTCTGAATAATTTGTGAAAATATAGCAAAAATAGATCAAAACACCGAAAAAATTACACTTTAGGCTATTTTCAGCAATATTTTTCTTAACAATTTCTTCAACAATTTTATATCATTATGAGTCTGTTGCTTCTTAGCATTACGCTCAAAATGTCATGAAAATTTGTGAAATTGCGTCAAAATCACACAAAATGCAGCAAAAATTAGTTGTTCGAACAGAGACAAAATAACACTTTTTTCGTTATTTCCAGCCAGTTTCTCTTCAAAATTCAATTATTTCTTCAACAATCTTACATTACCGCAAGTAACTTTTGCAAAAGCTTACTTGTACATTTGACAAAATTTCATCAAATTTAACGAACACCCTAAAAGATTTGGTTTCTCATAATTTGGGAACCAACCACCTATAAAATGAAGGTTTTCAAAATTCATGAACCTACAACCTATCAGATATACGTTCTCAAAACTCAGGAACTTACAACCTGTAAAACGTAGGTTCTCAAAATTTAGGAACCAACAACCTACCAAATGCAGGTTCTCAAAATTTAGGAACCAACAACCTATCAGATATAGGTTCTTAAAATTCAGGAACCTATAACCTATAAAACTTAGGTTCTCAAAATTTAGGAAACAACAACCTACCAAATGCAGTTTCTTAAAATTCAGGAACCAACAACCTATAAAATATAGGTTTTCAAAATTCAGGAACCTATAACCTATAAAACGTAGGTTCTCAAAATTTAGGAAACAACAACCTACCAAATGCAGTTTCTTAAAATTCAGGAACCAACAACCTATAAAATATAGGTTTTCAAAATTCAGGAACCTATAACCTATAAAACGTAGGTTCTCAAAATTTAGGAAACAACAACGTACCAAATGCAGTTTCTCAAAATTTGGGAACCAACAACCTATAAAACGTAGGTTCTTAAAATTCAGGAAACAACAACCTATCAGATATGGGTTCTTAAAATTCATGAACCTACAACCTATCAGATGTAGGTTCTCAAAATTCCAGAACCAACAACTTATAAAACATAGGTTCTCAGAGTTCAGGAACCAACAACCTATAAGATATAGGTTCTCAAAGTTCGGGAACCAACATAATATCAGATGTAGGTTCTCAAAATTCTGGAATCTAAAACCTATAAAACGTAGGTTCTCAAAATTTAGGAACCAACAACCTATCAGATGTACGTTCTCAAAATTTGGGAACCAACAACCTATAAAATGTTGGTTCTCAAAATTTGGGAACCAACAACCTATCAAACGTAGGTTTTCAGAATTCATGAACCAACAACCTATAAGATATAGGTTCTGAAAATTCAGGAATATTAGTATCATCCGATATAGGTTCTCAAAGTTTCAATTTTTTTCCGTAATGTTCACAAAAATTTGATGTTTTGGGTAACTTTGATGTTACAACTGACAGAGGTATTTCTGTAAATTATTCTGAAATTAGAATTTCCTTTAGGTACTTCAGTTAAAAATGAGTTTTTCTCGGAATGAAAAATTCCCAAGACCTTTCAAAACTCAACTTCATTTGAAAATATCTTGAAATTAAAAAGTATAGTTCCATTTTGAAAAAATTGTAATAATTTTATGAAAACGCTAAAGATAAACATGTCGGGCGTCTTAAAATAAAATTTATTCATTCATTCATATTTTGAAAATGTTTGAAAAATATTATTTTCAGGGTGAGGGAACATTTTTGAAATTTTTAATTTTTTCAAACAAAATCACAAATAAGTTAAACAAGAACAGCCTATTAAAATGAAAGTAAATTTTTCCTGCATTATTTCGCAAACCTTTCTGAAAACGTTTCGTTTAAAGCTGCTTAGGGGTAATTTACTCTAGAGTCGATAAATATATCGACTTTCTGTTTGAAAAGCAACTGATTTACCGTACTTTTGAGGTTTTACTGTCTACCTCCCGTTCCGCAACACGTCCGTAAGTTTGGCAAAAATTTCCGAACAAAAATGTTTGGGAAAAAAATTCCCCAGATGTATCTCAATAAAACTAAAGTTGAAAATTCGTTGGATTTAGATGGCAGTATGATTCCCATGGGTATTAAGGAACTGCTAGAAACATTATTAGAAAGTTGAAGAAATAGAAACAGCTGATGAGAATAATCGAAACATAGAGCGATAGGCATCAATTTGTAATTTAATCCTTGTTGTAAAAAATATTTTCATTTAGATCGGAAAATCGAATATCAAAAAAGTAAAATGGCATAAATTTCATGGTAATTCTTCCGCAAAACTTTATATCGTATGTTTGATAATTTTGACTACGATATAAAAAAAAACTTTTAGATTGAGAAAATCTGATTTTTGTATTTGTTTCGAGTCTATCGGTTGAAAAAAATAGTTTTATTGTTGATATGGTTTAATTTTTCGCAAATATAAGTAAAGGCCAACGAGAAAACCTCTTGAGAAAAGTTTCGGACCAAGTTTTGGGGAAAAATTTCGATTAATTTTTTATTCGTTTTGGCGAAAATTCTCTCATTTTATGCGAATGGTTATGTGAACCGTCGAGTTTTGCTATTAACAGCGAACCATGAACTTTTCTTGCTTGGTTTAAAAACACCATGTTAAGAATGTAAACCGATGCGGCTACGTTGTTGTAAAACATAAACGTTCTTATTTATTTTTAATAAGGCAAAGAGTTTGAAAAATGGTACTTATGGTTTCGCCTTCAACAGGTCTCGTATAAAAAGGTAGCGTTGGAAATTACCTAACTTGGATTTATACGTGGTTTGGCTTTATGGGTAAATAAGATCATTACGTGATGAAATAACCATCGGTATATCGGCGCCTTTTTTGGATTATGAAGTTTCATATTTTTATAGCCACGAAACCCCTGTGTTGTTTTCGTCGACGTTATGCGAAAAAGCTCGAGAGATGAAATTTGTTTCGAATGCTCGCTTTGCTATACGTATCAAATGTATAAAATAATTCCGAGAATTCATGTTGCGAATAATGTTAACTCGAATCGGATATAAGTCAAAATTACTTTCGCATTTTCTTGCAATCTTTTATACACGAAAAGACAAAATACATTGTAACTTTTCGCTCGCTATGTTTATCGAATTTTGAATTTAATCGTCTATGGTCTGTAATACGACGTTTTACAAATGTTAACAATTGTTGTACACCTTGGGATTTTTTTTCATTTTGTTTTGTAGGTACCAGTAGATGTTGAAATGAAACGAGGGATTTTTTTCTCCATCGCTGTGGGCTAAATTTAATTTTTCCAACATTTTTGCAAATGAGCCTAACGTGTTAATTTCAATGAAATTCTTCGCAGAAGCGTATGAAAGTAAATTGAAAAAGCGACGAAGTATTTCGTTCGTTTTTCGAATACGAAAATTTTATTACGATGTTCATTTTATATGAAATCTTTCGGAAACTTGTCATAAATTAATTTAGGGTACCCTTCGAAAGATCGTAAGCTCGAAAAATTTTTCCCTGGTGGAAATTATTCCCTTTTTGGAAGACGAAAAAAAAACACCAGGTATATTTTTTTCGCATTCTGCAAAATTATAAATTTCCAAGGATTTCGCAAATTACCCGAAATGAATTTTTTTCCACTTTCGAATAGAAAAAACTAGTGCAGCGCGGATTATTTGTATAAATACCGCGAAAGTAAACATCAAAGTGGTGTTAGTTTTAAGTGGTCGTTTTTCTTTGGCAAGCTTGGTAAAAAAATTTAAAAACGTAGCCATAAAACGAACGAAAAAGTTTAAGAGAACTTTATGAATCTGCTTTTGGGTATAGCCCATTGCTTGTTTTAAGGTCTTGGTCTAAGTACCTACCACGCTTGTGTTGAGGATTTATCTAAATTGTTACATTGTTGGGTCGGTGTAGGATGTCGAAGAAAATTATAGTGGTGGTGAAATTTTAGAGGTTATAAAGAGAATACGTTTCGTGGGTTTTAGGAGCATAGGTATGTATTTGAAGCGTAATATTTTAAATGGGCATAATTTCTTTTTGATGTTCATTTAACATGTATCTAAGTATCTTTTCAAGAATGTTTTAATGAAAAATGTTGCATTGAGAAGGGGGAAAAATTTAAGAGATGCGATATTGAATTCGTGTTGGTGGCAGATAATTGAAAAATTGCGCCAGTCATCGATTTTTGTAAATTTTAATTTCACGACAAATTTGAGTAGGCTGAGATGGCTTGAAAAAAATCGAATAACGAAATTGTGAAAAAGTTACGAAAATTTTTTACGAAATTTCCTCGTAAAGAAATTTTTTAGCTCGAGGCTGAAATTAAAATTGCTTTCGGAACAGATTTCTTTTTCATTTTGAAATTCTAGTCATTGGATTGGTAGTTGATACAACAGATCGCATAAAACGATTCAAATTACATTCGGAATCTTGTAGAGAAAAAAATAAAAGCGAAATTGCAAAAGCTTTTATTTAAACTAACTCAAACAGGTCTCCTTAATGACGTTATGTTTCATTTATACGTCTTTACTCTACTGGGAATAGCTCCGGATCAAGCATGTATTATGCAGCAAATCCAACTCTCAATTTTAATCATAATGAGTATTGCTTTAGACGTCAAACTGGTCGAATTGTACTTCAGAGACATTCCATGTAAATTAGCAAACAATATTTTTCAAATACCCAGAGATGGAGTAGTCATTGGATGTGTATACAGAGGTTACATTAGAGCTTTGAAAGCCCGACTGCCGTTGCTTTTGAATCACCCTCTCTTTCTCCCTTTCACGATGAAACTTTCGAGTACAATTTTCTAATGCAGGTCGTTCTGCTGTAATGAATGAATTTGTGATAATTTGGTAAGAGGCGTGTGCCAAAAATTAAATGAATATTTTCAACGCGAATAAATTTGAGCAAATGGAAAATTTTGTACAAAAAATGTGATTTTCCTTCAATTTTCAAGTTGGATAAAATTTTATAAGAGCCATTTCTTCAAACGATTTTTGAGTTCTGCAAAATGAAAAGTTGAAAAGAAACAAAGATTTTTGAAATTAAAATTTTTCTTTACAATAAATTTTCAAAATAGTCCCCACTCTCAGACATTTTGTCAGATTTTTTTGAACTTGGAAAAATTTTCAGATTTCCATTCACTTTTTGGATTTGAGAAATTTCAGAAGTCATGCTGATTTTTAGACATTTTGTCAGGCTAATTTAGATTTTCTGGACTTGAAAATTTTTTTCAGATCTCAAACAATTTTTTGGGCTCAAAAAATTTCAGAAATTCTGACTTTTCCAATTTTGAAAAATTTTGTAAAGAGGTCAGTTGACTTTTGAATTACGAAAAATTTAGATTGTTTCAAAATTTGACTCTAAGACATTTCATGAGACATGATAACATTGTGTCCGACTATTAGCATAGGATATGCTTTAGCGATGATTAATTTTGCGAAAAACAGCCGACAGACACGACTTTGAACGATGACTTTTTGGACTTGTAAATTCCATCACGCTGGCTTTTAGACATTTTGCCAGACTTTTTTGGACTTGGAAAAATTTTCAGATTTCAAATGGCTTTTGGGACTTGGAAATTGTTCGAGGTAATGCTAACTTTTAGACGCTTTGTCAAACAATCACTTTAGATTTTTTGGACTTGAAAAATTCTAGAATTCACTCCATCTTTTAGACATTTTGTGAGTTGACTTTTTGGATTTGTAAATTCCATCACCCTGATTTTTAGACATTTTGTCAGACTTTTTTGGACTCAGAAAAAATTTTAAGACTTTTACTTGGTTTTATGCCGTTGGAAAATTTTAGAGTTGTCAGACAAACTGCACTCAAGACTTTTTTGGCTTGAAAAATTTTAGAATTCACTCCAACTTTTAGACATTTTGTCGGACATAATTCTTGAACTTGGAAAATTCTAAAATAACGC
>FIZU01001422.1:0-10112 GCA_900064475.1 Pseudococcus longispinus
AAAATTATGCACATTTTACTAAAAAATTTGCGAAAATTTCAAAACTCGACTCCTTTAAAAATATGAACAAAAATTATTTAAAATTTATTTTTTCAATCTGAATTTCATTCCTTGCACTAAAAAAAAAAGTCTAAATTATACAAACATTTCCATAAATTTTAAGATATTTTAACGTAGATATATTTTAGGGCTGGATGAGGGGGTGGGGGGAGACCAAAAATGATAATATCTTATCAGGATTTCCAAAACTTATAAAATTTTTGAATTTTTTTCCAATTTTCCAAAATACGACCCCCCTTTGTTCGTCTTCGAATTATAAATTCGATTCTGGATTCAACTTTTCTTCCATTTTTTTAAGTATTTCGTTTCTACGTCAAATTATGAGTTCAAAAGCTGAAATTGTAGCACATTTTTCTTTCTTTCATATAATTTATCAGTTTTATTTTCATTTAAAATCAAGTTAATCTATTTCAGATGAATAATAATAATAATTTTGAGTTTGTGCATTTTTACAGTTATTTTTGTTGCTGTTGATTTTACTCCTATTGCAAATGCAGATGCTCGTACTTGGAGAAAAATTTTACGAGCAAAAGTAAAAAAAAAAAGACGCTGGTCGGATTATACACAATCGTAATCTCTTAAGCAGCTCACCAAATTAAGACCTTCTCTTGTTCACTTCCTTCTCATCTCCTCACTCTCCCTGCTTTGCTCATCTTGCACGAGTATATACGAGACTAGGAGTATTTTTGGCAACGCGGATTTCTCAATATAATCAAGCTGCCTATGAACCCATTAATATGTAACACATATTGTACGATATTTTTTTGGCTTCGACTCAGCTGAGCGGTGCGGCGATTTCATAAACATTTCTAAATCACTTGGTCCGGATGTTCGGTATTAAATAGAAGACAATTAATTGGTCGTAAAAATTATTATACGTAGATCAATGACTTATACAGCGATGGTACGCTGGAATGGTGTAACGCTGGTAAATCTGGTAATTGATGCCCTAAGGTTGTATAATATACGCGAAGCGCCGCGCCGTTTCTAAGTAATTTATTCGTTTTTAATTAAGTGCACGGTTGAAAGAAAACGAATGCAAGTGCTCTCGTTGTCCCAGATCTTTTACAGGACGAAAACACGAAGCAGAAGCAGGTCCGGTTGCACGGTGCTTTGTACATGATTTGGAATCGGGAGGATTTAAGCTGTAACATGATTTACATGCAAATCGACGCGAGTTTTTTTTCATGTGTGTAATATCACGCGCTGGTCAACACTTCCGATGATGGTTAATTGACAAAAAAAATAAAGCTTCCGACAAGCGTCCTTCCGTTTTAGACTATTTTATTGCTGAGGGATTGATTGGACGTAGAAAAAACACGATATTTACAATCGATTTGTATGATAATGTCCTCGATGATGTTTTACAAGCTGCATACAATAAAAGGAGCGTTACTTCGATTCTATTCTTAATTGGCATTGAGTGGTCGAGGCGACCCAAGGTGATGGTAAAATTTTAATACAACAAATTCGTCGTTGGACAATTTAAATCGAAACAATTTCCTAGTTTAGGTTCCAAAATTTCAGTTGCGTGCCGACCTTGTAACCCCCATGCAGTTTGATTTTTTTCATTCTGTTTATTATATTATAGACATAAAGATAATGGAAAGTGAAACGCACATAAGCAAATGTACATTTCGAATCGAGTTTCCAAACAATGAACGCGAACGATTACGATAAATGCGGATTGATTGCTGTGTATTCGATGCTAAGTGCTCTTCGTGTATAAATACCCTGTACTGGAATCACTTTTTAAAATACTAATTGGTATCGATGTATCGATGACGGTTGTCAAAACATAATACACGTTTACTTATGCTTTTGAAAACACTTACGGCTCGGCTTCGATGGATTTTAGCTTGGCGACGTAATTGGATGGAATATAACCCTCTTGTTTCGTAGCTTTACTTCTAGCTAACCACCAATCTCCTTGCGTATCGTTTAGTATTTCTAAATGTTCTCCTTTTCTAAAACTAAGGTCTTCGTCCGTTCTTGCATCGTAATCGTATAATGCTACAAATATCTTAGCGCCGCCTAAGCTCGGTCCTGGCAGCTCAGGTTCAGGTATCGGAGGCATAGGGACATTTCTAATGGTCTCATGTTGAGGCAGCTGTAGTGGAGCATTTGCCGAATTCGGACCGGATGGTTCTTTAGCACCGAGCGGAGGTGACAGTCCTGATGGATCTTTAGAAGATGATCTTTGGCGACTAAAACAATTGCCCATTATCAAAACACTTACGGGAAACACCTCTTCGATTACAAGTGATCACTAAACATTGTAAAAATACGATAAACGAAACGAGCACTTGGCGTTTAGCATTAGCCACCGATTTAAGAACGAAAAATTAACTAGTTTTAACTAAATTCGCGTATAAATTAACTAATTATATCTACAATTTCAGGCATAAAGTTTTAATAAATTAACCAGTTATCACAAACTAGTTAGTTCAAAACATGGTAGCCATTGAAGCTGAAATGCGAGGTTGCCTGATTTATGAAGTTTTTGTGGTAACACTGGTACGGTAAATTGACTCGAATTGATACCTTTTTATGTTTAAATAGAGAATAATTAACTTTTATAACAATTTTGAAGCTTTTATTTAATTATTTAAGCTATGAAATCGTTAAAAAATGGTTTTTATAAAAATAACTAAAAACATAAAGTTAATTTGGTTTTCAGTCATGTGGGTTGGCGAAACTGTACAAACAAAACACAGATTTTGTACAAACGCAAACGCAAAGTCAAAAAACAAACACTCCAAAGATAGGTTGTATGAATTTGATTTAAAAATGTTTTTTTTAATCAATTCTTCTTTTAAAATAAAATAAATATATTTTTTCAACTTCTTTTATTACATAAAAAGTATATTTATTAAAAAATATATCTCAAAACCGAAATTTTTAGAAAAAAATAAATTTGAAATTTTTCATTACCTACACTTTTTTAGGCCAATTTTACCACGTCAAAAAGTAAACACGTGTAGCTGTCGCCGAATCTGGTAAATATTTGTTGGAAGAAAAATTGTGTTATGTGTTCGCTGTAATCAGGAAAAAGTTCAATTTTTCAATAGTTACGTTGAAGTATGTAAAATAATTGTTATTTAAGTCAATATCTAAGTACAAGTAAGTACCAGGAGTGTTTTAATATCATCTACATCGTCTCACTGTGTATTATTTTATCGAAAACCGTATCACTAAATTGCACTGAACTTGTTCCAGATCACATAAAATGTATTCCATAAAGTTAGTAATTTTCGCTTTCGCGACGTTCCTGATATCATGTTCGAGTCTCGAAGAAGAAGATACCACCGCGAGACTACTCATCTCGAAGCATATTCTGAATAAGTACTTAGTTCAAGATATGGATATTGTAATCAAAGTAAGCATCGCAATCAGTACCCAAACCGTACTCGTATTCCTTTCACATCGTAAGCTCATCTTTAATCTTGCTTTCAGTACAATATCTACAATGTTGGTAATGGTCCAGCTCAAGATGTTGTCATCAATGATGAAAGTTTCCCCGAAGATTCGTTCAACGTTGCTGGCGGTAAACTGAACGTGAGAATTGATAGAATACCACCTCAAACCAACATATCTCATATCGT
The DNA here is from genome assembly GCA_900064475.1 of Pseudococcus longispinus. Classification (NCBI taxonomy): domain Eukaryota; kingdom Metazoa; phylum Arthropoda; class Insecta; order Hemiptera; family Pseudococcidae; genus Pseudococcus; species Pseudococcus longispinus. The sequence continues at coordinate 3,666 of FIZU01001422.1, forward strand.
AGTCGTTAGGCCAACGAAATTCGGAGCTTTCAATTTCTCTTCGGCTAATGTACAATATAAACCTTCTGAAAATGCTGCCGAAGTGAGTTTCTTTCATATTAAAAATTGGATTACTCTTTTTAAAGTGAAATGATCTAATTTTACTATGTGTACGTGTAGCCTCAATATGCAGTTTCCAGTGAACCCGGTGAAGGTCGTATTATCAACTTCAGAGACTACGATAAGAAATTCTCTCCCCATGTGGTAAGATTTGTTTTTCTTCATTTGGTTATTTCTAAATATTCGTGTATTTATTCGCGGATTTTTGTTTTATTCATTAGTTGGATTGGACTGCTTTCGCAATCATGACTATGCCATCGATTATCATTCCTTTCATCTTATTCTGGTCCAGTAAAACGAAATACGAAGCAATTTCTAAACAGAAACGAGAAAAGAAACTAGAATAAGTACTCAAATTTCCATCTGTTGGCCTAGAAGTTCCATTCAACGTGTATTTTGGTTCCAAAACGTAATGTTCTCTTTTTGATAATTCGAATTTATTTATAAAGCATTGTGTTGCTCTTGTATTATGTACTTTTTTCGTAAACGAATGCTAAAACCATTCGGTGATAATTCTATGCAATGTTAGTATTTGTGTATAAATAATGTATATTTTTAGGAATTATTTCGATACGAGATGAAGACATCATTTGAAATTTTTTTAAATAAAGTTTTGTTGTTTTTAGATTGCTCGTTTCTGTGATTTCAAAATTCATTCTATTTCAAGATGGTTAGAAATGATTCCTCAATTTGAAAAAGCTTATAATTTTGAAATGTTTGCGAGTCTTGGAAAATAATTGATGTTTTTGAAACTGAGTTCAATGAACGCAGAAGGAAAAATAATTACATGAATTGGTCAATAACTAAAAATCGAATTTTTATGAAATTATCTTTCGTAGTTTTTATCATTTACTTTTCGGTGTTCAATTGATAAATAAGTAAACCGAAATGAACAAATTATTCCCCCCTCCTTCCCATTGATAATTTTTAACAATTTCTTCAATTTGTATTTTCTCACAAAAACTACGAGTACCTATCATAATTATTTTGTAAATAAAATGTAAGTATATTTTTTGCTCGTCGATATCAAATCTACTATTTTTGATTTTAATTAAAGATCAACCCTTTTACATTGCCTCGTGCATTGTATTTTTCTCATCAATTCGTATCAAATAATCGAGAGCACATACCACGAAAACATTTTATTTACAAACTACACTAATTACTTTTACAATTCAACGAGAATTAGCAAGGAAAAAAGGGAATTTTACTAAAAACCGATAAAATCTACACCTGCGATTGAAATTCCATTCGAAGAAAATACACACGCCAGTGAGTATTAATTAGTAGGATTATTTGTACTCCAACAATTACATCTTTTTGGTTATTCTCATACCATTTCACGGTACAATAAATATCGTTTCGTTTGAACAAAAAAGAACAACGAAATCAAAAGTAAAACCAGGAACTATCTGCTATGTACCCAGTCAAGCACTTCTAGATGAAAAACTGAAATAATTTTCCATAAATCAATTTCAAATTGCATTAGAAAACAATATGGCAGAAATCACCAACTCAGTCATTAGACATCCAACGAGCCACGCTGCGAAAAATTCTAATTACCAAGCTAAAAAAAATCATCACTTAGATTTATCAAACATCGAGTGAAAATCGAGTCATAGAAACAGCACCCATTGCACCTAAATTCGGTTCGTTTCAAGGTTCAGTTAAATAAATAATGTCTTCTTGTAACGGTATTTCCGTTAACAGATTTTCATAGATTATCATCTTTTTCCGCGATGATTTTTTTTATTCTTTAAATACTTCGCAGGAACATTAAGCAAAGAAAATCTCTAATTAGAATAAATTAAGGCTCATTTCTAACGCAACGTTGAATTTGCAAAAAAAAAAAAAAAGAAAGAAAATACGGAACACATCAACGTGTTGAAACGTAACGCTTCGCAGGAGTTTCCTTAAAGAAGCCCTATGGTTTAAGCGATTAGTACAGGTATACTTCTTTTTCTAAATCTGAACATGGTATAAACCAAAAGAAAATTCTGGGGAAGGGGACCATCAATAATTGTCCTTAGGGGTCGAGCAGGAGGAGGTTTTAGGTATAGAAACATCTCTATATTTCTGCACAAAAAATGCAGGGGTATGTTTTTGGTATCTTTTCCACATAATTTGACACTCCTGAACTCGAATCCGTCATTAATTTCACGATTAAAAGCAAAGAAGTGGCACATTCGTGAAATTTGTGTTGCAGAAAATGGTAAATTTTCGTAAAAATTTATTCTTCTATTGAATTCCTATCTTCCTAGAAGAATAGCTTCTGACCACTACACAATCGGAAAAAAATTGTAGAACAAAAAATGATGAATTTTTAATACTCTATAACTTTTGTTCCAAATTTTTTGTCGTATCGCGATTTTTTACTGCAACGTCATTTTTTTGGGGACACCCGGGTGAAAAAATTTTCTAAATTGACGATACGAAAAAAAGTTTCAAACAAAAGATGTAGAGCGTTGAAAATTAGACTTTTTTTATTCCATAATTTTTTTTCTATCTTGAAATGAAGAAGAGCTGTTCTGAAAATGAAAAAATTCTGTCAATTTAAGCACAGATCTGTCGTATACGTTGAGCACATTCGATAACTGTGAGGATTCCCTACTTGCTACCTGGAAACTAATTTCGAATTTGAGTTCAGGAGGTTCAAATCAGGTTAAAAAAACGTTTTCTGCCTTAATTGGTTTAAGATATAAGAGTTAAAAGATAAGAAACCGCAATTTAATGCCCATTTAAGCAAAAATTATGCATTTTATGCTGAGCTAATTCGACAATTGCAAAAATTCCCTACTTCCTATCTATAAACTAACTTCGAATTCGGGTTTAGGAAGTTCGAATTATAATGAATACATGTTTCATGATCTAATTGGCTACCTCTACAGAACTCAAAAATGAGAATTGTGATTTCACCTCCATTTTTATAAAAAAAATTCATTTTCTGCGACACAAATTTCATGATTGCGCCACTTCTTTACTTTAGATAGGAAAAATAATGACGAATTCAAATTCAGGAGAGTCAAATTATATGAAAATGATATTAAACATACCCATACCTCTTCATATGCAGAAATAAGGGTGGTTCCACTCCTAAGCCCCCACTCTGCTCACCCCCTAAGAACAATTTTTGATAGGCCCACTTCTCCAAAATTTTCTTCTGGTTCATACTAAAAGAAAAACCACATATCAGCTTATGTTCAAAAAAGAAGTACACCGCTTAAACCAACAGATGGAAGTTTTTCTAAAGAAACTCTAGCAAAAAAAAACACACATCATATAAATACTTCAAAAAACTATTAAAATAAAATTTAATACTTCTTCAAAATCTTTGGACATAATACGAGAAAGAGGAAAGAAAAATGACTAATTACAATGGTGAAAATGAAAAAAAAGAAAAAGGTACATCGATATAAACACCTTGACAACACAAGATATGCAACTTATTCGACATATACAGTTTCTCAAACGAATCAACCGTTTCGATTTTGATTTTACATCACTAATAAATAAATAGAACGAAAGAAGAGCAAAATAAAAACAACGATAAATAATCTCGACAAAGAAAAAAACACGTTATCAAAAAGAAAAAAAAACAGGAAAACATCTATCTATCCTACGATACAAAAAAAATGAAACTTATAAAATCTAACTCCATCTTTGGGACACAGGCTGGGCTGCAATTCACAATTCACATTAAAGCTCGGTGCTCATGCAAGCTACGTTTTGACGACCGGTTCGCGTTGCTTTTTTGGTAATCTTCTACCAATATGTAAGGTAACGGGACCGCTTTTGATATCTTTGAAGACGGCTATGGCTTCTTGATGACTCAACCCATGCAGAGCTTTGCCATTCACCGCTAATATTTCATCTCCTGCAACATCGACATAGGAATATTAGATTGCGGATACGAAAACGTATCGAGGTTTCTTGCTCGTACTTATGGGCACACGTAAAACACTCAAAAGGTCACATCCTCCAAGCTCCAACAACCAACAATACAAACGCTCTGATTACACAGCTTCGTATACACACCGTATAGTTATACGTATCTATTGTGTTTTTATAATTTATGTAAACTATGGCACTCTCTCGCATCGACCCGACCATCATTTATATGTACGCTTTGTCGCGTTCGGCTTCGTCTTGCCGTTTGGACTTTGGATTCACTCCAACACTTTGCACGTCTGTTACTCACCTTCTTTCAGTTTTCCAGACTCGGCTGCTTGACCATTTGGAAAAATCGTCTTAACGTATATGCCCATGATGCCTTTAGGTGAATCTCGACCGCCTACGATACTAAATCCTAGACCTTTTTGACCACTGCCTTTGTGGAAATTCACCGTCAGTATGGTAAAAGTGGCGTTCTTGCTGCCTCCTCTGGGTAACGTGCAAAATTTACTATTTTCCGTTTCTTCGTCATCCACTTCATCGACAACGATCGCCACCTGTGAAACATAACCAACGAGAATCTGGCATTAGAGAAAGAATTGGAAAAGTGAAAAAAAGCCAACTTGGCTACTTGCAAAACGCCTTCCAGCAACACATCGCCAACACAATACTCGATTGTTGTTGCCTATTTTAACACCATTATAATACGTTGTGTGGCGTCCTTTAAACGCACGGTTTGTTGTTTTCTATTATCCAAAGAGCAGCCTCATGTTAACATTATTATTATTATAAAGAGAGTACGAAGGAGAGTAGAAAAAAAAACAAACAAAAAAATTTGCCAACACAAAAGAGACCTACTATAAATATTGGTCATTGCGAACGTTATGAATGAACACTTCAATGAATAAACACACACATACGACGATGGCCTCATGTACAGTACGTCTCGAAAATTCGTCCACCGATGAAGAAAAAAATAAATAAAAATAGGATCACGTTATAACGGACACAGCATACAAGATGCTCATATACTCGAGAACAGTTACACATATTCATTCTTTTTTTGTCTCTGCCCCGAGTCTATGTCTTTCTGTCTCTCTCGGACGTCGATCGTTTCGCGTCTTCCACGAAGAGCCTTTTCTTTACGTGCTCGTACGAGAACCTATGATTAAAAAAAAGACAACGGCTCTTGCTCAGTATGTATATATGTACTTATCGTGTACTTATATGAGTCACGACGAGGACGACCGACACCGAATCAATCAACTGTTACGAAAAGTGTAACGGATATTAACGACAGATGCGACCGGACGAGTACCTCATCGAGGCAGAGAGCTCCTGTATTTGTACCTAGCCAACTTGGATGGAGTTGCATTATGTAATCATTATTTTCGCGCTAGGTACGATAAACAATACGATTCGAGGCTGCAAAAGCTCTACGATGATTTTGCATTAAAACGTTTGTACGGTCAGCTGTGGACTGGGCGATAAAATGGTAAACTAGGTGCACCTTTGGCGGAGAGTAGAGTAGGCGCCGCAGTCATACACCTGTGACATAGCGGTAAGTTCACACATCGTTTAGTTTTGCTCGGCTCGCGTGTGCAGGTGTTACAAAAACAACGCCAACCAACCTTCCAGCTGCTCGACTCTGAAAGTTTATACTTGAATACGTGAAATGAGCTGAGAATATCGCGAGTGGTATTCCTACACCGTCGTACATATGTACCTATTTACGTCATGTACGTGTAATTTCTCTCTATACTCATTTCTGTTTTATTCTTCGACCAATATCTCAACTCGATAACCTGCCAACCCTTTATCTTAATTTACCCATTCTTCATCGAGACAGGTTAACGGTTTCCGAACCTTTTTTGAAACCTGGATAAATCTTGATCTCACCCTCGCGACCTACTCATCTCTTACACATCTTAATTATGTACAGGCCTACTCGTACGTTTAAAGAAATCCATATCCTGAAATAGAGACAATGCTACGAGTAGATATATCAAATGAAAAAAGATTTTGAAAAAAGCAACCCAGAGAAACCTTCCGAATAGAAAACTACAATTCGGAGGGTCATGCTACTGAATCGACGATACACCGAGTAAAAAAATCTGACAGGAAGTTGGCAATACCCTCCTCTTCTATCCGGTTCAACCGACTCGACCGTTTTCCAAGACTTAATGGTGAAAAAATATTCGTAGCGTAACAAACTCCTGCTCGGCGTCGTGCGCCCATTACAATTATTATCATCATCTTCCATTTAGGCGTCTCCTCTTTAATTCTTTTATGTACTTGTACATGCGAGTACCTCCTATCCAACCAGTTCCAATTTCTAAATGATAAAAAATGAAAATTCAACGGATTGTCCGAGTACAGGTATCGAAAGCAGACTTGAGGGTTACGAAGATGCATAAAAACAGAATTTGGTACGTTATCGCAATCATCAACACATTT
>FIZU01001424.1:0-38643 GCA_900064475.1 Pseudococcus longispinus
AAAAAAGTCGCGAATTTCAGTTTTCAAAATCTGGTAGACACCTTGATTTATATATATTTATAAATCTCAAGAAAAAAATCGCGCCCCCCTCCCCAATGTTTGAAACTCAGCGACGCCCATGATTGCCCATCGTTTGCAACACTTGAAAAAATCAAAAGATGCCGGCCCTGGTGGTTCTGATCTACTCGTATTTTTTAGTGCAGATTTCAAAAATGTTATTGGGTTTTTTCAATCGCGTAAGGGTTTTTCGCAAAATGAATTTTTTTGTTGAAAACTTTATTACACTTTTTCACATTAAAAGCCCATTTCACGAGCAAACTAAAAGTCTAATGAAAAAAATGAATAGAAGCAAAATTGCAGAGTATAAATTTTTTTGGCGTATTGCATATGTTTTCCCCTAGGTAGTTTAGTTTTTGAGATATTTACGAGTATACTGAAAGTTGAAAAATCAGCTGTAATCTCTCATCATAGATATCTCGAAAACTAAGCCTCTTAGAAAAAAAACTAATTGCTCATTAGAGAAAGGAAATTTTACACTCTACAATTTTATTTCTATTCATTTTTTTCGCAGGACCTCCAGTTCACCCAAAAAATCGATTAATTTGAAAAAAAATCAACTGGCGAGTACATAAAATGACCAAATAACTTGAAAAATTGGTTTTCTGAATGAACTAAGCTTTAAATGAAAATAGTATATGTGTAGAAACAAAATTGTAGAGTGTAAAATTTTCTTCATTTCGAGAGCAATTAGTTCTTTCCTAGGGAGTCAAATTTTCGAGATATCTACGATAGGAAATTGAAGTTGAATTTTCTAACTTTTGGTTGAAATATATCGAAAACTTAAACCTCTTAGAAAAAATTAATTGCTCAATAGAGAAAGGAAATTTTGTATTTTAGAATATTGTTTTTGTTGATTTTTTGTGTAGGGCCTATCGTTCGCCCAAAAAATCAATTTCTTCAGTTCCAATTGATGAAAAATACTTTGGTAAATTTTCTCAAAAATAGTTTTGTGAAGAAACTTGAAGTGATGGAATTTTAAAAATTTTTTTTTCTTAATCAGCGCAAAATAAGCTCCCATTGGACCTCCCCCCCTCCCTCCTCCGAATCTAACTGTAAGATCAAAGAGTCAGATATGTACAATGTTATCATATCTCGTGAATGTATAAAAGTCAAATTTTAAAACAATCTGAATTTTTCTAAATTTAAAAGCCGACTGACCACTTTATAAAAAATTTCAAAATCAAAAGTCAGAATTTCTAAAATTTTCCAAATCAAAAAAAACGATTCTGAAGATCAGTGTGATCTCTAAAAATTTTCAATTCCAAAAAATCTGAAATATTCGTGCAAAAAATGTCTAAAAATCACTAATCAGAATGATCTTGTCTAACAAAATGTATAAAAGACAGCATTATTTCTAAAAGTTTTCAAGTTCAAAAAGTCAGTGGAAATCTGAAAATTTTTACAAGTCCAAAAAAGTCTGATGAAATGTCTAGAACCTAAGTCAGCGTCACGGAATTTCCAGGTTTGGTCATCGCTAAAGCATATCCTATATTAATGTTATTAAAACCAGCTATTATTTTTCCAACAACATTTCCATCGCAGGACTACGTTTTCAATACAATTATACAACTATAAGGTAAGTAGTTCGTTGACTTTGAGTTTTTTTGAAAGCCCGAAGTTCAGTCTTCAATAACAGGTTGATGTAATTATTTCAAAATTTTCCCACTCCATAATCAACAATTCCACCTCTAGATGCAAATTTATTACAATTTTCAGTTTAAAAAATCCATCGCTAATCTTTTTTTTTTAATTTTTCCACTCAAATCTAATTTTTCGAACTGAAAATGTAATTTTGTCATTTTCGAAAGGAGAAGGTGCCCACTGTCTCCTCTTGTTCCCATCAACCATGTCAATGTAAAGTATTTTTAAGCACTACACACTTATGCATGGGTAAAAATTACATTTTTACATTAAAAATGAGACTCTTTCCCAAAAAAGATTAAAAATGAAATATAATGGAAAATTTCCCATTGAAAATTGATTGATTTTTACAGTACGAAGTGAAAATAATGGTATTATAAATTTCAATATAGGTATCGAAAGGGTTCAATTTTCAAAGTAATCCTATGACAGAAGAAGAAGAAAATTTCAAAAACAAACTCATCTAAAATATATTTACTGAGCAGGTTTAGGTATGGTACACTGTCTAAGCCAAACAGGATGGGTGTTTGTATTTTCTCAGCACGATTTTCTTATTTACAATTTTTTTTTTTTTTTTGAAAAACATACTTATCACATTTTTAAAGCCTATCAATTGCATGAAGGTGAAGTTCAAGTTAACGATATCAAATTCTAGTCAATGTTTGAGGCACGTTACAAAAAAAAAAAATATTAAATTGTGAAAGAGTAGATATTCTTACCCACGCAGAAAACGGATACGATGAAGGTCGTTTCAATTCCAATTCAAAAATTTTCAAAATAATCTTTTCTTTTATCGATAAAATTTGAAAAAAAAAAGTTTTGTTCTGAAATTTCAGCCATTTCCAAAGGGAAAAAATTGTCTAAGATATTTTATTATTGAGCATGTTAGATGTGTATTCTTCTCAAAAGAATTTTATGGTAGAAGAGTCAATGTTCTTTATTTATACTCACAGTTCTTTGAAAAAAATTCTATCTCTCGCCAAAAATTATTCCCACAAGTGTAGTAAAATAAGAAAAGTAAAATACTTCGTGTCACTCTGGTAACTACAGTTTAACAAAATAAATACCTATCGATAATTTCACTTTTAGGATTGCTTCGTAAATTAAACTCCTAGGTAGGTACAGTAATAAAATCGTTGATAGATTTTACGATTCTTTTTTGAAAAAAGAAAAGAGAAACACCTATATACCCAAGATACAAGCAACTTATGTAACGATTCACATATACCATCGAATACCGACATTAGATAAAAAAAATTCGCGTGTGCTCGTTAATTTAAATCATTTTTTAGACTTATTAATGTAGGTACTGTGCTGTCGTGTAACATACAATCCGCACGTTATAGGCTCTTTGCGTAGGTTACCGTCTGCTGCAAATCAACATGAGATGGCGATATCGTTTCATTCGCCATTTTCAGTACCATATATACGCAGTAAGCGTATTTAAAATTCACATTTCGGCTCTAATTCAGCAGCCTATGTCACACAAGGCTAAAGTACATGTCAAGTGTCCATATCGCGACCCTAAATTGAATTTTCGTCGGACTATGACACATTTCAAATGCACTATAAACGTTGAATCTCGCTCGAATAATCGCGATTTGCTTTCCATATCTATGAAGGTATTAAAACAGGCTACCGAAATTTGTTTAAAGAATTAGTATAAAATGAGTTAGCAGGCTTTGTAGGAAAAAAAACCACAAAGCCATCAGTACAGTATAGAAGTAAGATTAATAGATAAATTGTTTTATGTGACGATATATAAAACCGTAATCTCCCACGGGTCTTTTATATCATTTATTTAAGATAGATATCATTTTAAAAATGCCATACTGAGACATTTTTCAGTGCTTCTTCAGTCGATGTAGGATTATATATTACCTTACGTTTCCGGAATGTCTATAGAAATGGCGCAACTTTACACAACATAGTTCTTAAAAGTTTTTCTTGTACTGCGTTTATCTTCATCAAAGTTTTTTCCCACTCTGGTTTTGTTTTTTTCACCCCTGTCCTATTATTCTTTTCCTCAAACTGTCTTCTAATCAGAGGACTCGTCTTTTGAGAGAGCAACGTTACCGTACAAATTTTTGGGCATTTTATCTAGACCTATGTTGCTTTTATTAGGTACTATTATTTTTTAATATGGGAATAATTTAATGTATGCACATGCAGAGATCTCTTTACACTTGAAAATTATGAACCAATAAAATTCTGAGCAATTCTGGATAATTAAAATCACTTATCAGTGAATCATTATGTACTTTCACTAGAAATCAGAGATTTTAATTGGAGTTTTAGTGAGAAATTAGTGAAATTCGCTAGATTACCAGTGAAAGTATCAATTTCTAGTGAAAATATACTTCACTTATTACAATTTTCCAGAATTGCTTCTGATTCGACTACTTCAGAGATACGAGTATTTCTGGTAAATCATTCTGAACATTTTACCTTATGTACTTTTTTGTGCAACACTTAGTGAGCGAGTAGTAAACTATACCATAAAAAAATATTGAATTGAGCTGATCAAGACAAAGATGACCATATATTAAATGAAATCTACTGTGATTTCTTCTATAATAGTGATTAATTTTTCACTCTTACTACAAGGAACAGGATGGTCAATGAAAAACATAATTTTGGGATAAGTATCTCATTATACTAAAACATCCGAGTCATTACACATAATTATACTGATTTATTTAACTACAATAATACACTACAAATTAAATTAATATATTCCTCATCCCCTGAAAATCTCAAAAAGATTCCGTTCCATTTACCTCGACCAATTCTTATCCAAAATGAAATCTTTTTATTGTTTGATACGGAAGGAGATGTCGCTTCGATGGTTATTTCAACTACATCGAGACAAATGGAAAACGATACTTTTTTGAGCGCACAGTTTTTCACGACCTCAAGACTAGAGGTTTTCCACAACGTTCATTTATCATTGTTAAGAGGTATACCACAAAGTCGCGCAAATAATAAGCGGTTGGTCATCTTAGAGAGACTTTTCAGACACTTGTTTAAATCTTAATTAATGGCTTTACGGTTTTTTATCTTCGCTGTATAGGAAGCTTTTTATCTGCTGGTGCTTATAAATTTTCAACTTTGATGCGATCGGTAGGTCTGGTTTCGCATGAACGAGATATTTTGTGTAGCTGATGTAAGTTTACGATATTTGTATAGGTAGATAAGTACATATTGCGACGAAAAGAGGAATCTTTAAAGGAAGCAGAATATTTTAAAGTTATGAGAAATATGCTGCTGGAGACGATGATAGAAAAATGTTACGACAATATGGTACCTTGAAGTGATAAAAGGTGATATTGAACAAAGCTGATACATAAATAGGTATTCGGCTTATAAAATCGTGTGGTATGTTGTTAAACAATTTTTTCGAGTTATTTTTTTGTCAACGTCGACGTCAACATAAAGTTCAAAAAAAAAACTTTGTTTATTTCTTTCATATATCTTTTAAAATATATCTTGGTGGATTAAAAAGGTAACTTGAAGAGAAGAATCAAATGTTGGCAAAGAAAAATATTCGTATACTGGGTACTGGGTAAGTAAATAGGTATCATGTATCAGTAGGCGAGTAATTTTTCCACCCTATTGCGTATTAGCGAGAGAAATAAACGTAGTATAAACTGTCTAAAGAGCTAATGAAAATTGCAATCTTGGCGAGTTTTGATGGGTTCGTAAAATTCCGATGGGACCAACGAATCAGATTAGTTGTTTGAAATTTCAACGGGTTATATCGGTGATACTATACAGCCGAGTTGGAAAACAAGTCGAAAAGTGTTAACATAGCAGATCAATTTTGTCGTAAAACCGAAACGAAGGCGGCAAGATGAATGATGTGTCCAAATAGAAGTGTATGGTATTTTGTCAATGACGGAGTAAAATCTTTATTCATGTATCTAATTAATTCGGCACCGGCTTAGATCGAAATTTTATCGCGATAGCGTGAATAATTTTCATTTAATCCAATTGTATATCTACGTGCGCTTCGTAGAGAAGTGTAAACACACAATCGTTTGCCATCGACTTACTTTTCAAGTTTAAAATGTTTTCTCAAGTATTAATTTCTTATTAGGAAGGTCTCTTATACGAAGACGTAAATTGTTTGATGGGTTCTATGCTCGCCTAAATACGTATTAATTCAAGTTAACCGATGATATTGACACTTTTATCGATTGGGGTCATTTTATTAGCTTTGGAATTTTATTTTTATCCAGAAACACAGGGAAACAATGACCGGCCATACAGTGAACAGCTCTATTCATCTTTATTTGTGATTCTTCCAAAAGATTATCATCTTCGAAGAATCAAAACCTCTAGTTCATACAGGGTGTTCTGTCTGTGGCGCATCGCCTTCAAATTAGCGATGCTGCAACCCAAACTACTCAAGTGTAAGCATATTTTCTGACTCAAAGATCTAAAGGGTGAAGTTATGCCCTAACAATGGTACCTACTTATTTTCTTCATGTTGTCGCAACTTCTCCGATGATTTCTGTGCAGATAGCCAAAATTTGTCTGAAACTTTTTTGTAGAACCATCTGAGTTCTACAAATGAGATATATTCATATTTTGTCCACTTCTTAAATTGAAGGAGATACTATAATTTGAAAAATTGCTAACTTTATAATTCCTTCAATTCTCAAATTAGACAAAACTTGCGAGAGACCTTTTTGATAAAAAATTTCATATTCCAGAAAATATTCGTAAATCGTACCTAACGACATTTCATCCAACTCCAAAATTTAAGGAGCTATTAATCATTTAAAATATGAAAAATGGCATAGCTACCTACACTTCTGTAGTTTGGGTAGCAGCATCGCTGGTTTGAAGGCGTTGCAGTATTCTCGGTATACCCTGTATTTTTGTAACATCCATTAGTTAACCCCCCCCCCTCTTTTCGGTTGGAAAATTTTCAGCTTGAGAAATTCTTTGGGATTTTTTCAGAAATTGTCACTTAGGAAAAATCAAAACTTTTAGCTCACCAGTTTTGATTTTTTTTTTTTGAAACCTTACTCCTCAAATTCTTATTTTTTTCTCCTCAAAAATTTATATTTTTTCAAGTGATTCTCATCTACGAGATATTGAAATACGGAGAAAAAATAGTTCAAAATAATCATCAAAATTTCAGGAAATTCCACAGTTTGTACTGGTAAGAAAAAAAAATGATACTGAAAAAGGGAAAGTAAAACTAACATAAATAGAGGATGTTCTCGAGATCATTGTAAAGCTGTGTTTTCGTATCATGGGTGCTGAAAGAGGGGAAACCACCCATACATGCGAAACCTTAAAGCTTCCAGAAATAATATAAATTTTTCGAGTGTAAAAATTATCATGTAGTAATTCAAAAGATACAAACTCATTTGAATTATTTAAATTTAACGATATTATTAATTAGCTTTTTTACAAAACATTCGTCGTCGCGGAGCTTTGTTTCACTGTTAGACTATACGTATACAGAGTACAGTATACATAGCCTCTTTTTCAAAACCAAATAACATAATTTTACATGAAAACATACCGCTAGAATTATTCATCAGTTTTCATGTTCACCTCGTTTCACTTCGTGAATCTTTTATTCCCAACCTTTGTGAATTGTTACCAAGCCAAATGTTTTTAATAAGCTAATGCGTATTTACCTATGCGAAAAAAAATATTTTTCATAAATTTATCTATTGGGTGACTTTATTTTCAAAATTAACAAGGATGTAATTAGTTGTGAAATTCAAATTGGAAGAATTTCAAAAATAATGTGAATTTTTGAAATTTAACATGAAAAAAATTCAGCCCAAGTCAATTTTTTTAAAAAAGGAGAACAGATTTTAAATTTTGAATATATTTTTGAGATTCGTTATTATATTTAAGAAGTAACATGAAGAATGAAACCTCGAAAACAAAGTCCCGTAAAAAAATTTAGTAAATCATTGGAGAAAGAGGATTTCAAGCTCTACAATTTTCATCCCTTATATTTTTTTCGTAGCACCCTTAGTTGGCCAGAAAATCTACGAGTATGTCTATGAGAACTTTACCAAAGAAGTCGATAATTTCAAAAATGAAACAACTTTGACTGCAAAAATCTCGATAACTAAGCCCTCTAGAAAAGAAATAGTTTAGAGGAGATAGAAAATTTTACGCTCTACAATTTTCATCCTTAGGATTTTTTCGTAGCATCCTTAATTTGGCCCAAAAACTTTATAGTTGTTTTCTAGGGGGCTTAGTTTCCGAAACTTTTGTATTCAAAAAGGTTCCATTTTTGAAATTATCTACTTCGTCCCACAAAACATAAATTTTCTGTTCAAACTAAGGGCGGTACGAAAAAAATGCAAGGGGTGGAATTTGTAGAGCTTGCTTAGTTTTTGAGATTTTCGAAGGTTTTTTTTCACTTTCAAAACCATCGACCTCATAAATGAGTCACCCCGTATTTGAAAATTTTGAAGTTACTTTTCATACCTACTAAAAAAAATACGTCTAGATTCAGACACCAAAAAAAATTATTTTCAATTCCCTCATCTCTTGTCAACTTTCTCAAATTATTTCGAAAAATTTCGTAACAAACTGCACGACGTTGTTATTTCCTCGGAAGCTGCTACATACTACAAAGTTTTTTTCGAAAATCTGCGGGAAAACCCAAGTGCTTTTCACGGAAAACCCGACGATAACACGAGGCAACCTACCGATCGAGAATATTCTGTAATTAGGGTACCTACAAAACGTGTACAGCGAGCTACGAGTCCTTCAAGTTTGATACTTGTAGTGGTTAAAGAGCGTACTTTGATGGGTATTAAAAATAGGATTACCCACGAAAATGGCTAGGTAATCTCACTCGAGAATTACATGTGTATCTACTTGATAAAAAAAAACTAGGTTATCTACTTCAATCAGAAATTCTGACGAATTAAAAAACACACGCAGATGGTTTCACTAATTAAAGCATTCTGTTTCAAGGACATAACTTCAACTGGAGTTTTTGTTTGGCGAAACGAAAAAGCTCTCTTATTCTAACAATCCAAAAAAAAGCAGCATACACACCCATACATAAAACGAAAACCCAGGTACAAAAAGACTCGACGTGTTCTATTCTCTTCGCTCTTTTTTTTTTTGTTTTAAATAACGTATTGAACGAGCTTTGAAAATTGTAGTTTTTTTTTCCTAAATGCATGTAAAAAAAAACCTGTGTACTTTGTCGGAAACATTTGTACGTTAGCAAAAACGGATATACAGGATGTTGCACCGTAATGTTTCCTAAATCCAATTCTATTGAGATATATTATTATATCCTCTCTATTGTTTGGTATCCCCCAGGACTGTGCCTTTCGTTTACTCCCATTAGGGAAGTTGTAATGGCCAAGTTATTGAATACAATTCGTTTGTCACGATTGCCAATGTAGACTTTACGACTATTAGAACAGACAATATAAGTTTTAGCTTTTTAAGCCCTCAATAAGAAATATGCTTTTGGCCTTGTTACTGTAATCATTTGAGTGGAAATGAAAAACCTATTTTTTCATAACAGCTGTGCTATGCTAGGTAGGTACGTGTTTTTGAAAATGAAAGAGAAAAAAAAATACAAAAAAAACGTGCTATCAAATAAATATAATATAAAACGCTTTCCTATCTACGTTTTTTAACGAGTTTGCGAAGGAAAAAAATAGACAACGCGGTTTTGTCGCGGATAAGGAACCGCCTAGCAGCGCCTTTGCCATAAAGACAATACAATTTAACAATGCAAAAGTAAGAAGTGGTGAAAGCATTGGCGCGTGATGAATTCCAATTTCTGAGTTTTGACAAATGCTATGCATAGGTACTTCTGTTTCCTGTATAGCTCGAGTTAAGGGAAGTTGTAAACGAAAATTTTTGCATGCCTTCGAATTGCGCCAGGAGCATTATTACGTTTCGGATTCTATTCATTGTGGGTACTACACTTTGTCCACGAGACCGGAGACCTACGTAAATTAAAACGATAAAAAAATTATTTCCTATGGGTACGGTACACGTTGGGTAATCAAAACTGCTCGACGAAGATGTTGCATCAATATTTATATAAAATTTATGCAGCGTAATTTCACATCTCTCGAAATTATATACGTTGTTTATAGGCCAATAAAATAATCGTAAATTTTTCCTTTTTAATTTATCTATCGTTTGGAAAAATTTTTCACAATGGTGAAAATTAATGGCCCGAGTATATCGAAACTTTCTACATTTCCAACTCTTTTATCGAGTAACTTTCAATTTTAATTTTTTAAACCAATTCGAAAAAAAGTTTTTTTTTTTTCCTTCTGCGATTTTATATAACTTAATCATTTTCATGATTCATTGGTTCTCTCCTGCTGCGAGAAACTTGTGTGTCCCATGAGATGTTCGGCAAAACTTTACTAAAGTAAACACGAAATGTCATTTCGATTTTTTGTCCGACGTGAACACCTTAATCAACACTGTCCGAAGGATTCTCGCGTTCGAAATGTTCGTACGAGGCAATTTTTTTACAAATATGACGTCGCCTCGTACGTACAAATATCGTTATTTTTCACAAAAACCAATGAAATTCCATAAAATATAGGAAGGAAAAAAGTTTCGGAACGTATTTGTTATTTTTTCAATAAAAGCGTAAAAATTAACGTACGTAAAGGTAATTTATGAAATAAAATTCAAATTGAACTTTTATTTTTACACAGGTATCTAGACCAAGGCAGCAACTTATTTTAAATCTCGTTAGGTAGCTTAAAAAGTAAACCATTTAAAAAGTGGTATGCCAAAAAACAATCCACAAGTATTCTTATTCCTATATCCGGGTGGTAAATTCAATTTACAAAAACTTTCCAGCAACAATGTTTAAACAAATGCGATGCCAATTCGATTACATAAATGCGGTTTTACAGAGCGTGATGTCCGGTTTTAGTTTTAAAAGCTTATTTTAGAACTCGTTAACCTCTTGTTTTTTTTTATTCGCATTGAGCAATAAAACTCAACCGTAGCTACTCATTAGTCAATTCAACACGAGATTTTTTCCTCTTCTTTGTCAACCCTTTTATTCATTCGAGTATTTTATACGCAAATTGCTCAAATACGACGTCAAATTTTTAAAGTCATTTATTAAGTGTTTAGAATTTATCGTACATAGAAGAGTACACGAACAAGTAATCATTTTGGAATGTTTAGAGGTAGAATTACTTTTACAAGACATTTTATTCTTTATTTGAAGAATGTAGTTAATGCAAATACATAACACGTACGATTTGATTAAACGTTATTGCGTTAATTGTCCTTTTAAAAGGATTTATCTTATTTGTAATTTACCCCCTAAGTCTTTCCTTACTCATGAAGCCAACTTATTTTCTGTTTAATGGTTGAAACTTGAACGGGGTTTGGTGTTTATGTTCGTAGGTTATTTCATTTTAAATCTTTTTGTAGGCGGGTTGACCTACATTGAAAGGGTGTTGGGGTGAATTTTGATTAACTAGGTTTGAATGTTTGAATGGTCTTATTGCTGACGAGTTATTTTAAGAATTAATCTGTTTTTTTGTCCAAGGATATCGATTTGATTTGATTAAAAAATAATACGAGTTGAAATAATTAACGAGTTTTCTAACCTGGGGTGGAGGTGGGAGCAAATCCACTCCTTAAATCCATCTGCTGGATATAAGCTTTATATTTGGAAGTGTTACGAATGAGTTGGAATCATCTAGATTGCACGTGTGTTGTTTTTTTATCACCTCTTTTTTCAGGGTCTCTAAAAATCTCGATTTTAACAAAATATGAAATCTTTTTCGTCATTTTACGTTCTGATAGAAAACCCCGAATTTAAAAAAACTCACGATTAATGGATTGGATCGCCTAAGGCGGTTGTGGTATTTTCGTTCAATTTGATAAGTATTTTCTACATTTTTTCCCCTATTTCTTTATAATATTTTTAAAAACACGAAAGGCTAAATATTTGTATGCACCTTGAAAATGATAATCGAAGTGAAAAATTGTCATCACGTAGTTATATTGGAAAAAAATTACACTATCAATCCCAGTGCAAAAAAAAATTTCGTAAAATTATTTTTTTGGAAATTTTGAACATTTTTGGAGTCATAATAAAGCTTTTATATCTGAATTGTCCTTTTTAAAATTTTCTTACAACATTAATTCCAGGCCATTGAGGCACCACTGATCTAGACTATCAGAAAAAAATCAAGAACAACGCACTTCAGTGTTGAGGCACCTCCGCAATTGAAATTATTTTGGTACGTTGACAAAATATCTACCAAAGTTGAAATGAAGGTAACTGAGAATCGTCGAAAGTAAAACAAAAAATTCCAAGTTGAAGTGTAGTGAGTTATTTGCATAACGTTACCAGTGAAATTGACTTTGACGACGTATTTCCCCAAAACTAATTAACTTATTTAGATGAAACTTATTCGGTGATTATTTTAGACTATTTCGCGTAACATGAAAAGGAAACTACTCCAAGTTGATTTGAATCGAAATGTCAAGTGAGTTGTATTTAAAAATACAAATTTCCGCGTTTAACTACGCCAAGAGTAAACTTATAATTCAAGGTCAAAAATTTTAATTTTTTTTCAAATAGAATCCAAAAATCCACATTTTACAAATATTTACTCATTATTTGACAGTTTAAAACATAAAATAAACCTGGAGAAAATGAATAAATCACAGGACTCGGAACAAAATGAAGAAATGCAAAATTATAAAAATCCAAAGACTTGGTCATTAGGGAAAATTTTGAAATGAATTTGTGGAAATTCATCCTTAAGGTCTAAACCTCGGTGATAAAATTAGTCTCATTCAAATTATTCACATCGATTCAACGTTCTCAAATGCTATATTTTGAGATTCATTTGAAAAATTACAAAATTTGAACCTTATACACCTCCATCCTCTTTCAGAAGTCGTTTTGGGTTTTAGGAATTGAAGACCTTTAAAACTTGTACTTATTTCATTTGAATTTTATAAATTTTCAACTTCGTTACACCCCCCCCCCCTCTCAGCCCCAACTTATTCTACTCAAAATTTATCCTCTTCAGAGCATCATTTTGGATTCAATGGCTGAATTACTCTGAAAATTAGTCGGCTTAAAATTTTTTACTCGTAAATTGAATATCAATACTGAAATTTAAAAAAAAAATTACATCACTCCCCCTACTCCAAAGTTGGATTTGGGACAGAATTATTAAATTGCCGTGTGCAAAACCCAACGTCAAAATTTTGAATCGTCAATTCATTTTGTAATTTTTCAAATATTTAGGGCATAATTCAAAATTTTCCCTTTTTTATCTTCGTTAAAGAGGAGGGGGATTTAGGACATGATCAACTATTTCTCTCTTTTTATTGAAGTATGTACCTATAAAAATTTGGAAGGAAATGGAAATTTTCTATTTTGAAAAACGTTCCAAAATTGTTAAGATATGCAGCCTTAGCCTTTCGAGTCTCAATTCTGAATCCTTGAATCTGCCAATTGAACTACCTACCTACGATTTTTGAAATATTTCATCAATTCTTTTTTCACTTCATACACAAATACAAAATTTCTTCTGTAAACCTCAATTCTCAAGTTTGGGAGGTAAGTGTTCACCCATTTCACCCAAAATCATTCATTTTAAATTTCTTAAACTCCACATGAGGATAAGCTTCACTATTTTTCTGATTATTATGTCCCTGGTCAGAGGGATAAATGTTGGAAATTTACACTAAAACTTGAAATAAAATAACTTACTCGTATATTCTGGCAGTGCCATCCTTAAATCTAGCGTATAACTTTGGTACTCACCTAAAACAAAAACAAAAATTGGCAATTAGATGCTGCTTAATCAAAATTTTCAAAAATCGTAACTAGAACTCGAACCTGAACCTTTCAACTCCCTATGAAAATGGTGGAAAATTTCGATTCAAATTGTATTTTGTGAAATTTTCACCAATTTTAATAGGTACTAAATTTGAAAGAAATTATAAGTCAAATCCAAAATTTACCACCCACCCCCTCCTTCATACGAATACAGTCCAAAACACACACTTCAGCTCTCTCTTCTGGCCACCCATCTACATAAAACATATAAAGGATACGTTTACCGACACAAAAAAAAACAATGCTTTAGAAAATAAGCAACGAAACAACTTGAAGTAATTTATCAACAAAATGAAAACTTTCACGTTCACTTTATTGCAACACTTACTGTCCCGTTGCTTTCAATTGTCATACCCGTATTTTTTAATTTCACATCAGGAAAATTCATAAATCATAATGGAATGAAAATTTTTGTATATTTATTTACTTTTGACTTGAAAACGACTAGCCTTGGGAAACCGCGATGTCATGTTTAATCATCATGGTCACACCGACGCAATTTCGTGGTGATATTTTATATTCGTATATCAACAGTAAAAAATGAGCTCACCTACCATCTTTCTAAAATAATTCCTTTCGCCCACGACCGACAGAATTTCACTGTAAGAAACGAGAATAAAATTCACCTACGCCAAGAAAGGCCTAAACAAACAATAAAATAAAGTCTCTCCCGATGCTTTTTGAATTTCAATCGAGAATGAAAATTAACGCCTTAAGTACGAGGAAATCGAAATTGAAAAATTATACCAATTAAATTTCCAACAAATACTTATTCTCGAATCAGAAAAACAAAGTAATTGGAAACAGAAAGTTTTCAAAAGTGTAAAATTAAACTCATAAAATAAATTATCGAATAAGTTACCTTCGGTAGACTACCTATAAACAGAGTTACAAACACGACAACGGTAGATAGGTAAAAATCTAAGTTTACAGACTAAATTAAATCATACGTTTAAAGAAAACTTTCTGCTATAGAAATGGACTCGACGAAATGTCTAATTCGCTTATATCAACGGTTTGAAAAATAATTTATTTAAAAGATGCATCTTTGGCTTTTTTTTCTTTTTTTTCGTCCTTCGTAGAATAACAAAAGGTTTGTTCGTAAACTTTTGCACCGTCGACAGATAGTTATTTTTAGTCTCCGGCGTATTTAAATGCTTTTTCTTTCTATTTCTTCTCGATCTTTACACAATGTAAGTCAACAAGCGTGAAAAAAAGAATTCAATGTCGTTTACAGCGGCGATAAAGGAAATTATGAAGTTTCACATAACCTTTCAAAGGCTATACGTGTTTGCTGAAGAAATGCAATTTTTTTGGGGATCACTTTTTTCTCGACTTATGTAATTATTACGCGGAAGTGGGGCAAAAAATTTACATACTCTGATAAAACTCGAGTTCGTTGATAATTTTAAACAAGCTCCTATAAACGTTGGTGTCGTTGGTATTACGTTAACCTTCGTACATCTAGCAAAATCATATTAAATGATGCGAAAAGTCGAATTATGTACACTTGATTCGCGACATTAAACACATACACATCGACGACGATGTTCGGATATTTTTCCAAGGTCTTATATACCTTTTTGGTATGCTTTTGTTATACCAACATCTCCATTACTTTGTTCCTTTTCAATTCATTCAAGAATTACCCATCAAGTATACACGAATAGATATAGGTAGTTTAATGATACCAACGAAATCAGTAGATAGGTAATATTAATTGCACACGAGACAGACTTCAATATTATAAAATCATACTCGGTACATTTTCATTCATACAAACGTCAGACGACAAAAAAAAAACTGAAAATCTGAAATTAATGAAGTGAAACTTAGCAAACAATCGACGAGACTTTTGGGTTCTTAGGGTGGAACGAAAGGAAAAAAAACATGAATAAAAATCAATTCAAAGAAATCGAACACAATGTCATCGAAATTCACATCGTCCTTGAAAATTATATTAATATTTGCCGATTGTATTACAAATATTTTTTTTTCGAGTTTCGAAACGAAAAAACCACAATTTCGTGAGAGCTTACATATCATCGAACGAGACTACGGATGGTTTATAATATCGAATCACCCGCCAGCCATGTTTAAGTTATACTACAACCAACTCTCGTATGTATGTATTTCGACATAAGTATAAATCGCGAGATAAATTTCAACGCACGAGCTTAACTGCATCGAATGGAAACAAGACGCTGGTTCGAATTTGAAATTAAAATTCTGGTTGGAAAATTTATCATTCTAGATATTAACTAAATTTATTAATCGAAAGATTAATTTCTCGAGCTTAATGGAATGTCGAGAGGAAAAATTCGTCTTTAGGATGGGAAACGCAGCACGTAACACCAAACAGACAATACGAGCCTTTTAAATTAAATTTAAAGACGATGACAAAATTATAAAATCAGCAAGTGTTCACTATTCTATGTTTCGCAGCGTTCCCGAATGAATTCAACATTTCTCCTAGTTAGGTATCTGCTCTCGTTACAATGCCAAAAATTCTATAACTTTCAGAGTCGTCGATTTTTCCTTTTTGCATTTAATTCGAAATGTCTGCCTCGAGTAGAGCCGAAGTTTCAAGACGTAAAGTTCTCCATGTATCGAGTAAAATTTACCACGAATAAATTTACTTGTAGGCTTTGATTTCAACATTTTTCGTTCCCATTTTTCAGGCCCGCTGAGATGAGCGAGGGCACAAAGGAAGCTTCCTTTGGGTTCGGAGATTTTGGAAAGATGTAGACAGTTGAAGAAAAATTGAAATCCGTTCTTTAAAATGTACAGTTCTTTCTGTCTGTATCAAAACGAATAAATATAGATATACCTAAATTCAAAAAAAAAATCGTATTTTAAATTAAGTACAATTCCCCTCTTCACCGCCAAAAACTTCTCTTACCTACAAAAAAAAATTTAAGAGTGGTGAAAGTGTTTTGAAGATTCATTATAGGCCTACATTTTTTTGAAACGTTGAAACAGTATTAAGTATAAAAGGACTTTAAGTAGGTAGGTATATTATTTATTGAAGTACTCAAAATTTAATTGCATTTTTAATGAAATTATCGGGAAAATGAAAAATATAAATTTTTGAAACTGCATAAAAATCGTAAATTAGTTGACAAAAAGTGATTTGAAAATGTCTTCAAAGTGTTTGAATAACTGTTAAATTTCATAAGTTTTTTAAAATTATAAAAAAGTGGCAAAGATTGGGAAAAATATCGCAAAAATATTTAAAAATGGCAAAAAAAATGTTTAAAATGCAAAAAAAATTGACGTTAAGCTTCCGGCAAACTTCTTTAAAATTTAGTGAAAATTCATTAATATATATTGTAAAAATTCTTATTTTGGAAGTAATGATGAAATTCTCATTAAAATCATCAAAAAGTACCTACCTACTCAAAAACTGGCAAGGCATCAATAAAATTGCTTCAAGAATCAAAAAGTTTTTGAGAATGAAATGAAAAATTTCTTGAATTAGAGAATAATCAAGAAATTTTGATGAAAATTATGGAAAATGAACCAAAAATTGAAAAAATGACAAATTGGTGAAAAAAAACTAAAAATTGATAAAACATCAATAGGTATACTCAACTGCTTCAAATATCTAAGAAAATTTTCAAAATGAGATCAAAATTTTGTCTGGAAGTAAAATAGGATAAAAATTGTGGAAAAGCAACGTGAAAATTTAAAAATTTCCATGAACGTGTAAGTTTAAAAAAAAAATACTTGAAATATCATAAAAGTGTGAGAATTTTTTTTTTAATTTTTACAAAAATTAACTGAATACCTATGACGTGAAAAAAAAAGAAATTTTTTATTTTTCAATCGATTTTTGTTAAATTTTGAGTAATTTTGGCTCAAACATTATAAAACTTTTCAAGTTATTTAAAGCATCTTTTTAAACTATTTTAAGGGATTTTCAATAATTTGTTACGACTTTTACCAATATTTAAACGATTTTTGTATCAGTTTTTTAAAATAATTTCTGTAATTTATTTTCAATTTATTTCAACAAATTTTATGACATTTTGAATATTCTTTTTCGATTTCATAAATTTTTCCATGATTAAAACCAGTTCTACAACATTCAAAAAAACTGAAATGCTATTTTAGGTGCTTCTAAGATATCAAAAAAAAAAATCCTAGGTCTAAAACTCCATCCCTGTTATTAAAAAAAACTCGAATTTGGTAAACACAAATAATCCATCTGGTCCATCCCGTCCTCTAAGTGATATTAAACTTTAAAAGGTCGATTAAAAGATGAATGTCCTGCTCGAATTCACTCATACCATCAACATCCCCTGTACCCAATTAAGTATATTACAATTGATCTTTTCAAATGGAAATAAAAAATTGATACTTTATCGAAGCGAAGGGGACCACACGATCAAACATTTGTATACCAATCTTCTCGAAAGCATCGAGAAAATTGCAAGGTCTCTAAAAGGCTATTGTAAGGTATGAATGGTATCTGGAGACTGTATTACAAAAGGGTGTATTACGGTCTTTATGCAAACACTTATACATAAGCGCGGGTATGCTAAGAGAGCTTCGTATAGTCGAAATCTAACTTCGTTTCTAGCTTAGGTCAACATTAGTAGAGAAACTACGATACGAATTATTACGATAATTTTCGTAAACTTATAAAGGGTCGAACTTTGTAACGAACTTGTATAATAAAATGACAAATATCATTATCAAAAGATGTGCGACAATTGTCCCAGACTCTAAGAAACTAAGATATAAAAGATATTGAAACTTTGACCTTTTACAAAAAATTTCAATTTTTACCTTCCCTCTCATGCGAGGAAATATTTTCCTTTAATTTTTAGTAGCCTATTTATTATTTTCGAAAAAATAATTTTTCTTTTTTTTATATGAGTTAATTTAAGAAATTACCTCTTTTCATTCCTTCAATTCAAAAAAACAAATAAGTATTAGGCAATGCGGGTTGCATTCTTCTGGAAAGCCAAGTCTTCATTCCTATACAGGGTGTTCCGAGAGTCGTCTGCCATACGCGAGATTTGGATACTACAGGGTACCACTAAAAAAACTTCAGATGAACATGTTGCCAATCTCCGTTTTCAAGGGGCAAATTTCTTTTCGAAAAAAATCCAATTAAAAACAATTTTCAATCGTGAGAATGGGTAGTACTTCAAAAATTGAACAAGTTATCATATTATAATTTTTTGCCTAACTTCAAAATTGAAGGGGTTATAAAACTAATTTGCCATAAAAAAAATTCTAAAAAAATTCATTTGCGGGAATAAAGTATTTTGAAAAATGAACAATTTTTGTTATGTTCATTCTTTGCCTAAAATCAAAATTAAAGTGGCTAAGTACATATTGAAAGTGGAAACTTCTGCAAAAATTTCTGAATTTTTCAACTTGATTTGAGTGTTACAAATCCTTCAATTTTTATTTTAGGCAAAAAATGAATATGACACTAATTGTTCATTTTTCAAAGCACTATTCATTCCCAGGGATGAATTTTTTAAAAAATTTTTTATTGTAAATTACTTCTATATAGACCCTTCAATTTTGAAGTTGAGTAAAAAATTATAATATGAAAATTAGTTCAATTTTTGAAGTAAGTACTACCTATTCCCATTATTGAAAATTATTTTTGATTCAATATATTTCGAAAAGGAATTAAAGAATTTGCCCCTTAAAAATTGAGACAGGCAACATGCTCATAAGTATCAATTTTTTTAGTGGTAGGTACATGCGGTGTCCAAATTTCGGGTATGACAGGCAACTCTAGGAACACCCTGTAGATACAGACTTCAGAATAGTGTCGAAATACTGATTGCAAAAATTTCAGTAGGATTTGCATCAAAGAAATAGTAATTTTTTACTAAAAAATTGTTTTTTTTTAAAAAAAAGCAATGGTTGAAAATAATGATTAAATTTTTCTCTAAACAAAAATACTTGATTATTTAAATATGTACTTAATCTGATACCATATTCATTTTATAAACGAAATTCTATTGAAATAACCGACTATTTGAAACCTTCATTACACAAATCTGTTGGCAAAAAAAAGGATATCTCAAAACGAAGAAAATTAATCATTCGAACGCTCCTATTCTTTCTCTCGTATAGGGGGGAAAAAACGCCTACATCACGTCGGACCAAAAGAAAGCAAAAAAATGAATAAAATCCGATTTACTTTCAGCATATGTCGAAGATTAGGGGAGGATATTCGTAAAATATATACGTTATCATGGCTGTCAACTAGTTGGGCGCGTTGACTTGAAGATTCGCTGACACTGTGACATTTAATTTCACACCTTGACGCCGACAAAATATAATAAGAAATTCGCAATTGAAAATGTTCATAATACGTAACAATTTTTTCCACTCTAGAAAAAGAAAAATGTTACAAGGAAATCGTGTTGTGGTTTTATGTTTTGCAATGAATATAAATTATTTTCGGTCGTAGAAAGAGGGGAAAAACTATACTGTGACACCGGATAAGCCGCAGAGGTTGATAATTTATTTAAAATTTATTTAAAACAACACGACAAAAAAATTTAAATTTTTTATTCGCCATATACTCCTACTCAGCTCTCGTCGCAGTATACGCAAAAGCGACATAGCCGCGCCACTCTGCGTAAATTTTACACACCGAAGCGAACACCCTCACCCACGTTCTTTTCGCTTTTCGGTCGCTAGTTCGCCTGCGTAAAAGCTGATTGTTCATTTTCGTTAGCAAAGTTTTCTCGTAAAGTCGTCATAAAAGTTGAAAAATATTTACCACTAAATGTTGGTGCTTTTAAGCTAACTTTTGCAGCGAAGATATCCCTCTCCGTATACCAGTCCATTTTATCTTTTAAACAAAAAAGATATCACTGCAGTGAACCGCTATTATATAAGCGAATGCTTTCTCCCTTATTCCTATATAAATATACCAACTTAATCATATTTCATCCGCCATCGCATCGTTTCAAATCAACGTCAATTCAATTTTTTTTTTTCCAAAAAGGGGCAAAAAGAAGACCCTCACGGTCAGTACGTTTTACATTCGTATATATTATTTATCGAAGCATCGAAAACTCGTTCGCATCACACGTACAGAATTCGCAAAATGATGAAAACTGCAAAACCGCAGCCGAGTTATTATCCTTATGCATATTTCAACATCGGATACCCGGCGACTATCCAGTAATTCGCTGCAACCGCGTGTTACACCATCGCGAATTATTTAAACTTCACAAACAGAAACACTCGATGCAATACGCCAAGACATTAAAGCACTAGTCGTCCTAGAAACAGCGTAGTCGACGCGAGCGACCAAGCGAGATTGAAATTCTTAAAAAGACTGAAAATGAAAACACGCGGAAATACTCTCCGGGTAAAATACCTCGAGTAATATTTTTGATCAACTTGTTTCTCATAACAGAAGCGCACCAAATTTCACCTAAAACTCTCCACAAAACCCGTGTTGAAAGTTGGAGAGCAACGCAACGCAGATATACCAACTCTGGCAAAACGTATTTTGCGGAAAACCGCATCATTTCGACCACCGGTAATCAAGTTAAAAAGTTAAATAGCATTTCAAACAGAATTCATCTACTTCAGGTGGTTTAACCAAACTTAAATTACTCTTTGGCATAACGCGGTAACCTTGACTTTATTATTCTGGAATAAACCGAGCGACACGACGACGCGACCATGTTTTCGTCTCGATGGTTCAAGCACATGTATATTGTGTATACCTCTTATGGATACTTACTTATTTCAGATAGGTATATCTAAGGTACAGAGAATATCGAATAAGGTGAAAATACACACCATTTGTGTCGTAAATATGTATAAGAAATATCTAGATAGGTACACAATCAATAAGTTGATAGGATACGCTATTTAGGGAAGCTATAACCAATCACACGCTTGATACAGCTGTCGCCAGGGAATTAGCACGTAGATACCTATGTACTTACGTTCCATACATAATAGGTATTTTAATGTTATTCAATATCCACCATAAATTTTATAATAAACCCAATAAATTTGCCATTAGTTTTACAAAGGACTTATAACTTGATTGCAACAACGTAAATGTGAGGGAAAATTCTGAAAAGATGAGAAAAGAACTAAGAAGAAAAGAGACTATCACAATTTGGTAGAAAATTTTGTGAAAAATTCTATTAATTCTGACACATTGATACTTGCTTTGATACATTAATACACTTTTGCTAAGCTTGTCTTTTGCCACATTGATACTAGTTTTGATACATTAACTATTTTTGGCCACATGTATCATTTGACACATTGATATTCCATTTGATACATAGACACATTTTTGCCATACACATCAATTGACCAGTGCAATTTTCACGGAGAAACTTCCACACCAGGAGAAAGGGTGCATATGTGATATAGTCATGAGAATTCCAAAGAAGGTGAAAAAGTTTGTGTCAAGTTATGTTGACTTGACCAAAAAAAGTCTGACACTATGTCAGAAATGTGTCAACTCGACTGATAACAGTCGACACACACCAGATGCCCTTTACAAAGTCACTGCAGCTTTTCCCAAACTTCTTCCACACTTTCACGCCATCTCTGAGCTTTTATGCTGAAAAGTTCAAACATTGAATGGTTAGGCCATTTCAGCTGCAGAATAAAGAAATAAGAATATCACCAACCAGAACGCACTAAATTGTTTGTTAAAATTTGTCTAAAAAACCAAAATTGCAATGAGGGTGCTTCTTTGTCAGTTAGGACACTATAATAACCATTCTCTTGCGATGAAAAGGCTCGAACGCCGAATTTTGTTCCACGAAGCTACGTGAAAATTCCGTTCTGCTGCAATTCGAGCCCTGCATGTAAGTACCAACAACCAAAGCCAAGATGTGTGTTTTCATAGTTGAGTTGAACTTTTTCAGGCTACAAGGAGAAGTAGGTATACAAAAGGGTGAGAAGACCAGAAAATACAAAAAAGCTTGTGTCATGTCATTTATACTTGAGTGACAACAGATGTCTTACACTATGGCTGAAATGTGTGGATTTGGCTGACACGGGTCAATACATTGATATATAACTGCTTTGATACATTGACACACTTGAGCTACATATTACTTCAACACATTGATACTTGTTTTGATACATTAACACACTTTGGCTACCTACGAATGTCTTCTGACACATTGATACTTGTTTTGATACATTGACACAATTCGGCTACCCATATGTCATTTGACACATTGATATTCCTTATGACACATGGACACATTTTTGCCACACATAAATTGAGCTGTGCATTTTTCAGTCGAGTTGAACTTTTGTACACTACAAAGGCTAGAAAAACTTTCAGAGAAAGGGGAGGGGTATATACAGGGATGAGAAGTCCAAAGAAGGTAAAAAAGATTGTGTCATGTTGCGTCAACACAACCAACACAAATCTGATACTATGTCAGAGACATATCAACTTGACTGACACGTGTTGATACACGTCGAATGAGTTTTACTAAAGTTACTGCAGATTTTCACAGCTGTCTTCCAGGTCCCCACATCATTCCACAGCTTTCGTGCTGAAAAGTTTAAACTGAATATTTTAGATGTTTCAAAGGCAGAATATCAACCACGCTCATATGTACCTAGACTAGACTAGACCTACAACCTGAGTCAAACTTTGCGTTTTCAGTCAAGTTGAACTTTTTCAGACTGAAAAGGATGAAAAAGCTTGGGGATGAAGGGAAGTGGCACATAGAGTGATAGGAAGTCCAGGAAACGTAAAGTGTCGACATGACCAACATGAGTCAGACAGTGTGTCTAAGACGTGTCGACTTGAATGGCATGGATCAACACATTGATACCTAACTGTTTTGATACATTGACGCGCTTAGGCTACATTTCACTTTTGCCACGTTGATACTGGTTTTGATACAGATGTCATTTGTATATCTATTGATAGATATCTTGATACACTGATACATTCTACATACCTATGTGACAGTGTCCAATAAAAGGGACCACTCTAATGTAGAGCCCTGCGTCGCCGAGCCGGGCAGCCACCGCCGCCGCCGACTCCGTGCTCGGCGGCTGAAATTGGCTGGAATGCTCAATACTTTAGGTATTTTTGCAAAATAATTGTGCCATTTAAATTTTAGAATCTCTACATTTTTGAAAGAATCGCAGTCTTACAGCAATTCCGCTCCAAAATCTTCTAAAATACAAAAAATAATTGTTGAAAATTTATCTTTTTGGTAAAAATCATGTAAAAATGGCATTCAGCCGCCACGAGCCGCCGTCAGCCGAGTGCTATTTTTGGGGCCTACGCTGCAACTCAGCGCAGGGCTCTATAGAGCTGTGTTTTTGGTCGGATGCATCCGACCAAAAAACCACAATTTTATGAAAGAAGCTTTTAAAGTTTTTTCAATTTTTTTTTCAAAATTAAAAAAAATGTGTCAAAAATATTTTTTAAAAAAATTTTAATTTTTTTTAATTTTTAATTTTTTTTAAATTTTTTTGACCTCACTCCTTTTAAATTATAATGACTCGATCAATTTTGAGTTTAGCGACCTGGGACCACTTCCATTCGATTTCTGAGATGTTTTTACATACAATGAGCCAGAAAAGTGAAAAACGATTTGTTGGTTGGTCCCGTTTATTGTACACCGTCATGTATGCATGTAACTAGATAACTATGCCCTGTGAAAAAAATCCAACATATACATGTTACCAGGCATATTTTTGAAGCAGTGAAGCTTAGGCAATTTTGTAGCAAAACATTAACTTTCAAAAGGACTTATTTCAAAATTGTTTCCCTTCAAGTAGAAAACCTGATCTCATAGGTACCTGCATGGTAATTGGTTCAACAAAATATGACCTCAGATTACCGTTTTCATAAAAAGTTATGATAATGAGATAATACTCACTTTTATATCCAGTGATGACCAAATTTGTCTGAAATTATCAAATAATAATGATTTTAACCAGGGGGAGGGAGGCTAAGTTCTACTCTTTATATGCCTTGGGTACTTTTAAAAAAATATTCGACACACATACGACATAAAAACAAATTATTCGCAATAAAATGCGTTTATAATTTGACACTAATCCTCTTCCCATCCAAAACAATTATCGCGTATGTACTTTCACCTATTTCGTTAATTGTACGAAAACAAATACTTGCATAAGCATCGACGAAAAGTAAACAAATTGAGACTTTCATTTGTTAGCTTTAAAATTCAAGTGTTAATTTACTCATCGTTTAAAAGGGTAACTGACGGATGGGTTTTGTTTAGAAGAACAAAACATCTTCATTTATCATCGACAAGTTCGCCAACTCAATTTGCAAGCGGTACAACGACATACTTACCGATGGCGATGGTTCAAAAGAGTCCATTAAATATACGATCGTATAATAAATCGTATAAATACGTTTTAATAAAGAGAAGGGTAAATAAAAAATTAAGAAAAAAGAACAAAAAATTCTCCAAAGCAATTTATAATTTTCCAAATGAATTATATCTTTGGAAACTTTCATCTATATTTTTATTTAAACTTCGCGTTATGTTTTCCTATTTTTTCTTAAACTTTCCTACCAACATTTTGGTTCTGAATTTTTCACTATCATTTTACATTTTGCATATAATTTTTTGTTTAGACTTTTTATTTTTGAACGAAAAAAAAAAAAACTTTTTAAATGAGTTCTGCTTATAATATGAAATAAATGTTTACCAAGTTTTAGGTACTTTTTCTCGAGTTAAAACAAAAAATCCGTAAACAGAAGAATTTTTGCATCATTGATATAAATTATTTGCACGATAACAATTTACTTTTCTTTCGCTATAACTTTTTTTTCGGGCAATGTTTTATCGTGTTTGAAAAATTGAGTTTCTTTGAACTCTCCATAAGATTTATTCCATCGTCTATTTTGCATTCGTAATGATTTTCGTATAAACCAATGACCAAAAGAAATGGTTAAGTAAAGAAAGATGAAAATAATTCCAATAATAAATCACTCTAAACCACTTCAAAATAAAATGTAAAATTAATATTTACCTGCAAAAAAAAACTAAAAAGAAGAAAAGAAAATGAAAAATTTCACGTTCACGAAAATTAAACAGCTGTTGCTGAAAGATCAATTAAAAATTCAAACGAGACGTATTTTGGAAAAAAAATCACGTTTGGTATACCTATTCTCCATCTTATACCTTCATCTCTTATTTCAATACATCTTATTATTATTCAAGACGAAGAAATATTTTTTTTTCATGTTTCATACATTTTTACTATTCAAATCGATCGCGAAACTCTATAGGCGAAAAAAATGACAACCGAAAATTCACCGAGGACCGAAAGGTTAAAGAAACTCGACCAACTATAATCAATTTAAAATCTCCAAAAGTATTATGAATCGAATTGACTGGCGTTTTATTGAAAAAGCTCCCCTACTTATTCTAATGCGTCAGAGAGTTTTTTCCTTCCAAACGACAACACTTATTCGAGCGCCGGTGAGAATTTCTCAGAAAAGTGTGCGCGATAGGAAAAAAAAAGAAAAAGAAAAATAAACCCATCTTCGGTTATTTATGTAGATAGCGAATACTGTAGAATGAATTTCATTTTTCTTACGCGTTGTTCTTTTTAGCAGTGGAACGATTGCAATTACAATGGTAGATAAAAGGTTGCAAACGAAAAATAAGGAAATGGGGCAAAGAAATAAAATTTGTATAAAAAATCCGAGTATGAAGTGAAGGTGCTCGGGGAATTTTAAATTAAATTTCAAATCATTTGAATGCACGAAGAAGTATAGTAGAGAAAAAAAACGAAGAAGACGAACGAAATCCAACATTTTAATGAAAAGAGTACTATTTTATTCGGTACTGTAGGAGATTTATTTTAGTGAAAGCTTTAATCCATACTCCACACAATAAAAAACTCCCTTGGTAAAAAGATTAATTAGTAATGCAAAATAACCAATATTCGGAATAGGCTGAATAACGTACTATAATTTATTATAGGAAGGGAAGTAGGCAAAATATACACTTATGTAGGCAACTTAGTTATTTATTCATTTATTGAAATTAAATTACATGCAAACTATGGAGAGTACTTTCTCACCTACCAAAGTACAAGTTTGAACCTTATGAAATATTGGTTATCAATGTTGAAGACCCCTCATAAAAATCCAAAGTTTACCAGCTCAAGTACATTTTTAAACTTTTAGGCAAGTTCCAGGAATTCAAAGAAACATAGAATCAATTACATGTTCAGGATCAACTTAAGACACCCCTTTCAAAAATTTTCAAAACTTTGGGGAAAATTCTCAAAAATTAATTCGAACCTTTTTTCGAGACGTCTGATCCCATTCATTCTTGAGAATTTTTCAATGATACCTACCTGTAAAAACCTATAGGTACTTTACAAGAAATGCATCCATAAGGGCATGATTATTTAACCCCAGGTATGAAAATGAAAATAACGGTGTGAAAATCATAGGTATCTTGAGAGTCTGACGAAATAATAGTCCAGGGGAAAATAATAAATACGGTTGGGTTTCCATTTCGAAGGAAATGCTATATCAAAGGGTATAGGAAATGATATGGCTGTACCATCGTCGTTGCAATAATCACGTTCCAAATGCATAAACTCGACATTATTTTCTCATTTTTATATTTCCCAGTACCTCAGTTGTTAGTTTTTACCCTCGATCGCGTGTTTTTTATATTACTAAAGCAATCACGAAGTTGGCCAAGAATGTACTTTCTTTGTGAATAGGAGAGAAAAAAAGCAAACAAAACAAACATCTCATTAAATAGAAGGTGGTTCATAATTCGCAACAGGAAAAACCTAATACAACAATTCTACGAAACAACGTCTTTTACCATTGGTAAATATTTGCATCCGAATTAAGCACAATTTTGTAATATTTCAGTCTACATCAAATTACAACCAAACAAAGCAACGCAAATGGAACAAAAAATTAATTAACACCGTAATCAAAACATAATTCTGTGTCGACTTTGTGATCTTTATTTTAAGTTATTTGTATTCGGTACTTAATTACATTAAGATATGTGCACTTGAAGTGCTCTTTCGCCAACGCGGAAGTAAGCTTCATAGACCAAACTACGAGCGAGGTTTTACGCAGATGGTAAGCCTTGGAACTTTTAAATGTCATTCGCGATGTAAATACTTTCTCATGTTCAAATTCACGCATCGTAATTTATTCGCGAGAAAGAAGTTTGAAAGTTGTTGCGTCGTAAATCCGCAAAATGTTAAGGAAATATTTAGATTAACTCCGCTTCGCGAAACTTCGTAATAATTGAATACCTACTTTCAAGAGCGTAAACTTCAATTGATAATACTCCTATCACCTTTTGGCGTCTTGGATTTTCATCCTCGTCTTACAATCGATCTAGGTATATCTGTTTAGTTTTCAAATAACCATAATAAATTAATTTCATTCGTAGGCTCGTCTGCAGTGAAATTAAATTCTTAGAAAGTATCCAACTTCTTATAATTTTTTTTCAAAATTCGAGTAAACAAGTCAGTCAAAATTAATACTTGTTTTTCTCAAAAATAGTCGTATAATGCCTAAGCACAGCTTGAAAAATGAATCTCATCGTTGTCATTTCGCGAGTGAAAAACAATATCACACTATTTTGAATTTCGCACGAGTATCTGAACCACAATACGCATCAGCACAGGCACAGCCTCGAAAGAAACCCATATTATAACATTTTCTTTAAAATTAAATTCGCGAAAAAATATTCTTAACTGCTTTAGGATTGGCAAATACTACCTCGCTTCTTTGCCATTACGAGTTGACATTTTGAACAAAGATAAATTTTACATCCCGTGTCGTCGTACATTTAATCTAAATGAATTTTCCTCATCATAAAAGGCAAAACTCCGAAGGCAACAAAATACAAGAGAAATGACGATAAACGTATATTTAAGAGATTCTCTGCGCCTATTCAAGTTCGCGTATCTGTTCCCACTTTTCCTCGTGCGCTTTTCTCGCTCCTTCTTAACTTTTTCCATACTTTTGTTTCCTTATCATCGAGCTTTTATGATACATATCGTATGAGTTCTCTAATTACTATACGCAGAATGTTATTTTTCGAGGTGATCAGTTCACACCTAGTGGATATAATTTATTTTATAAGTCATCACTCGAGTACTTTCTTCTTACAAAGATGTTTTTATATGCCAAGAAAAATGAAAATTATTTCGTCATCTGGGACCTTTCTTGTCATCATAATATTCACCTGTTTCAAATTATACGAGAATGCGTACCCCTAGGTACCTATAGTTACTTGCCAAGGAATGTTCGTTGTTCGCTGGGATTTCACTTTATTATGTTTTTAATATGTCGGAATTGACGAAATGACGAGGAGCACACTCGTAACATTGTTTTTAGAATTAATTTACCTGCAGATTTGCCCGAAATAAGTACATATTTATTTTTAAAAACGTATTCTGAAGGGAAAAAACAACACATATGTGAAAAAAATACCTACTTTAAATTGCTTTTGTGAGTTGCGACACTCCAGATAAAAATCAAAAAATGACCACATCTGATTTTATACGATCAGATCTGCATAAATAAAATTTTCAAAATTAGGCAATTGCAGCAAACAAATATGTTGAAAACATTCATTCAATAATGACATTACTGGTGATTTTTCTGAAAATTATTATTCTAGTATTCAAAACATTTTATAAAAGGCTTTTTAATGTGCAAAATTGAGCATAAAGTTGTATACAGGGTGTTCTGGTCTCAGTGCACCGCCTTCAAACCAGAGATATAGCTACCCAAACTACATCAGTGTATGCATGTTTGCCGACCTCTGGATTTGAAGGGTTTAAGTTATGCATTAGGCCTGGTAGATGTTTTAAAACGTAGTAACTTCGCTGATAATATAGATAAGCATTTTTTCCCCGAAACTTTCTTGTAGAACGTTTCAAGCTCTACAAAATGAGTTATGTTCGTGTTTTGCCTAACTCTGAAATTGAAGGAGCTACAATGATTTGAAAATTTGTAGGCTTTGTAAATCTTTCAATTTTCAAGTAAAGAAAAATTGTATAAAAATCATTTTTTCTTAAGCTTTTTGAGCTCTACAAAAAGACCTGATAATTTTTTGCCCAACTCCAAGATTGAAAACATGAGAGACCATTTTGAAAAAAATCCTAAAAGAAAAAATTGAATTTTGAGAAAATAATGTCATTTTTTATCTTTTTAATGGTTGTAGCTCCTTCAATTTTAGGGGTATGCTAAAAATTATTAGCTCATTTTGTAGAGCTCAAAAAGCTCAACGAAAAATGACTCTCACAAAATTTTGCATAACTTGAAAATTGAAGGAGTTACGAAGCCTAAAAATTTTCAAATAATTGTAGCTCCTTCAATTTCTGAGTTGAGCAAAAAATGAATATAATTCATTTTGTAGAGCTTGAAAAGTTCTATAAGAAAATTATTTAAAAAATTGCCTAAATATATCATCAGCGGAATTACGACATTTCGAAACATCTGCCAGACCTAGTGCATAACTTCGCCCCTTCAAATCCTGGAGCCGACAAACATACATACACTTATTTAGTTTGGGTAGTTGCATCTCTGGTTTGAAGGCGGTGTACTGCGACCAGAACACCCTGTACAACCTCAAAAAAACACAAAAATTGAAAAAAACTGTTTTGTAATGCAAATGTCCCTAAGTCACACTGCCAAGTTTTTGTAATTTCTGTTAAGCAAAGTTTGCAAAAAAAAAAAATGAAAAACTAGCTATTTTGTCTGATTTTTAATTTTTGGAATGCAAATGTGACAAATTTTAAATAGTACTTTCATTTTGTAATGTCAATGCGCCACAATGACTAGAAATTTTTGTGAATTACTTGGTTGGATTTTTTTTTAATGTAAAAGCGACAACGATCTATTGTTTATTTCATTTTGAAATGTTAATGTGCCAAAATTGAAATGTTTTTTTGTAACGTCAATATGCCACAAGTACTGTATCAAGTTATTGTAACTTTTCGACTTTCTGGGTAAAAGAATTTTTTGCAGTGTTAATGTGACATCATGTAATATTTTTTTGTAGTGCTAATGTGCCAAAATTCATCTATCGTAAATTTTTTGATCACAATTTTTTGCAAAGTTAATGAGGAGCAATTTTAATTTACATTTTTTTCAATTTCAATGAACCTACCACAAATACCAAATAAAAATTACTGTAAATTTCTTGGTTTGAAACATTTATAGATTTCTTTTTGCAATGTCAATATGCCAAAGTAGGTAAACATGACTTCTGAAAATTATGTATCCAGCCTACATATTTTTGGAATAAAAGTAAACCAATGCTAATTTCTTTTTTCAATATCAATGTGCTAAAAAATGAAAAATCATTTAAAAATTTTCTTAGCCTAAAATTCATTGATTTTTTTGCAATGTCAATGTGCCAAATTTAAAAATTGGTGATAATGATATTTGAAGATTTTTTATTTTGTTGAGCGAAGCCAGATCTATCTTTATCAATCCGGCAAAACGCTCAAAAACCTTGCTTAGTGACGTTTTAACGTTCAATGTAACCGATTTTCTCAAAATTGTTCCAAAAATTAAATTTTTTTGGAATGCAGATGAGCCAACTGTAAAATTGATAGATTTAAGTAATTTCAATACGCCAAAATAGATAGAAATCGTTGTTGAAAAAATGCCGGTTTGTCGAGGAAAGTCTGGACCATCTAGATTCAATGGTCCTCAAAATATCCTCTTAAAAAACATCAAAATGAACTTTGGAAATTAAAAATTGTTGAAAACTTTCGACTTTTTGGCAAAAACACAACACTCTGAGGATATTATTATTGTCCAATTACGATATACTCGAGCAATCTTCCAAACATTCATATTTACGCGGACATAATTAGCTTTTAAAAGGATACCCTTAATACGTACTGACAACGTAACCAAAAAAGCTATAAAAGCTGACGATGCGGCGTGTACCTATAGCAAAATAGCGAAATAATCGTAATGCACCGAATGCCGAAATTAATTAATTACTTAGAGCGCTACAGTAATACCTATTTTGTTTCTAAATACTTGGACATGTTCTGATTGATTGCGCTATTATTGGTTAAGGAAAAAAAAAAGGATAGAGAGAAGCGATTGAAGGGAAATAACAGTACCTAGTGCTTAGCCAACGTAAGTATAATAAATTGGTTTAGACTAAAGTGGAGTTCACATTTCATGAGTCATTAATTCGTTAACAGAGCGCGCCGGAGGAACCTTTTTTAAAATCAATTAATTCGCTTTCAAGCTCCGCCCAAACACGAACTTGTAATTGAACGCGATCGCGAACAAACACTTTCTTTTTTCTCGTTTCCCTTTCTTCCACAGCTCCCCAAAAACCCCCCATCCCTTAAACTATTAAAACGCTCTTAACGTTTTTCTTAAGACAATGGATAACACGAATGAGAAAAAACTTTTCCCATTGTCTTTTAATAATAAATCGAACCGCGGCGAGTACGCGTTAAAAGCACGTGGCGTAAATTTTTATACCCGCCGGCTCCGGTCTGAGGAAAATCTCTCGTCACATTCTATGTTTTAACCGTTGACCCGCAACTTTCTATAGCGAATAACTTCTGTTCTAGCTTCGCTTTTGCTTTGAAATTAATTCCAAATCAACAAGTGAAGCTTTTCCGTTGTTGAGATGAGGTCGGCCCGACCGACCGTTTGTTACTGTTTTATGGAAGCGTTATTGTTTCCAACTTGTCCACGCGAATTGCATTTTTTATTCGGGAATCGAATTAAGACCACGTTGAGGTTTGCGCGGTTACCGCCAAGTTCGCCAAACCCAAAAATATCTTCAAAAATGAATCGACCCGAAGCCGAAGGTAACCGAAATACCATTTTACCAAATATTTATACCATAATTAAAACCAGCGCAAGTGGGCATAAAAAGGTAAACGTATTTGGAATTTCAGAAATGTTTCGGCGAATACTTACGCCCCGAAGAAATATTTAAATGGCGGAGAACGAACCCGATACGTGTGAAAATTCAATAAAATTCCCAATAAAAAGGTATAGAAGTAAAATTACCAACGTACGTACGACTGCAGATGGCGAAAAATTCGATATAGATGAGAGCAGCAGAAAACACCGCGCGAAAAAAAAGCTGCTGAAATGAGAAAAATATAGGCGTTGCTTTGATAATAACGAAGACGAAAAAAAAAAAATAGGTAGCGGAATACGAGGTAAAAAGCGACCAATCGATAAATGAAGAAAAATAATGTAACTGCTTCGGTAATGGATTGTAGCGAAAAAAATGACAATCGTGAAAAAAGCAAAAAAACTACCGGATGTAATTTTAGCAAACGTCATTCGGAACTCGACGTTCTGCGAACTTGAAATTTGATATTTCGATTATATACGACTTGGCAAAAGTAGACTGTATAATGTTTCGATACTTTTTAGTTTTCGCGCGAATAAAATGATCATTTATGAGAATAAAGTATAAGGTGGCGAAATTTCGCCAAGCTGAATTTATCGTCAAATGGGTTCGAATTTCGCTGCGCTGCGGCGAAATAGCTACGTTGTTTATTTTGAAACAAAGTTATTAAAAATAAGGGCTGAAGTGCGACTGCGACCTTTTTAAGTAGCTATGCCGTAGATTTTAGAGGACTTTTTTTCACCACCAATATAAATCGTACTTTTTAACTCATTTTATTATGATACGATACGAATCGAGATACCGCGTTAATGTGGGTAATATAATGAAATATAAATGGTGCATGTGTTGACATCGATAAACGACACCAGCAGCATCACCCAACGATGATGATGGAGCACAATATGAAAAAAAATTTTTACAACGCCTATATGCTAGCCGAATGCGGATTCCGGGTAAGCTTTACAACTTCAATAACAACTTTCATCGAGTATTTATTTAGTTGAAAAGTTTGTTTTTGTTTGCAATGTTTGTTACAAAACGTTAAGTTTGTTTTATTTATTGTACCTCCTCAGTTTCTTGTCAGGTGTCACATAAGAAAAGTATTCACCACCGAACATTATTCAAGCGAGTACTCCACTTTTAAACTAATCCTCTTTTTTCCTTCTTTATTTCTTCCTCTTTTTTTCTCTCCGTCTATACTTTCTTTCTCGTTCTCGTTGCAGTCGTATATCCCATTCTGCTGTTTTGTGTTGTTCATTCCATATACCTACACTCGGATAAAGTTGTACATCTTCCTAATTTCGTAACATTCCGCGAACTTTGAAAAACAGAAAATACTTTCATTTCCTCCTTTCTTTTCCACTGGTCTATTAATTTAATTTGTTTCGCCTGCATGGTGTAAGGTGAAGCTATCCCTTTTCAAATCCGACGAATTCTCTATATCGTTTCTAGGTACGACAATCGAATGAATTCGACGAATATCTCGCCAGCGACGGTTTTGTATTATTTTTTTCACGTTATATTTTATTTTTATTTTCAGACATGGGAATCTATGCCAACAAACATATATTTACGTTTGAAAGAAAAATCGATTTGAAGAATCATTGAAAGCCTTGCAAAAATGGTAAAAAAATGCGTTCAAAATGGCCAAAAGTTGTAAAACCTGTTGAAAATTTTGTGGAAAATCATTTAAAATAATGAAAAAATGATGAAAAAAGTTTGACAATAGATCCACTCTTCGAGCGGATACATCGGTAAATGGATACGTCGTTTTGAAATTTCGAAAGTATTACAAAAAGTCCCCAGCATTTCCATAATACCCATAAAACTATAAAACATAGGATTTGCGCTTGCTCATTGAATTATTCTAGTCCTAAAGTCGTGATATTTGAAATTTTCTTAAAATTCCCCCCAGTCCAAAAAGTCATTTTAAATGTTGAAAAATTTTCCAAGTTCAAAAAAGTCAGACAAAATATCTAAAAGTCACCGTAACGGATTTTCGTAATTAAATTTCGTAATTGATTTCTATGAAAAATTTTCGAAATCCAATTCCAAGCACAAAAAGTCAGTATAAATCTGAAAAATTTTCCAAATTCAAAAAAGTCCGACAAAATGTCTGAAGGTCAGCCTTAGGTAAAAAGCCGTCTGACAAAATGTCAGATTTGAACTTCCTAGAAAATTTTCAAATTCATAAAGTTGAAATTTTCCAAGTCCAAAAAAGTCTGTAAACATGTCTGAAACTTGAAAGTCAATTTTCCAAGTTCGAAAAATCTAAATTGTTTTTTCAGATAAAATGTCTAAAAGTCAGCATTATCTCTGAAAATTTTCAAGTTAGAAAAGTCAATGAAAATCTGAAAATTATTCCAATTTTAAAAAAGTCTTACAAAATGTAACGGAATTTATGGACACGAAAAATGGGCGAAAAAAATGGGCAAAATTTTCAGATTGACCCCCAACCATAAGACATATCTATGTCGAAATGTAGGTACAAAATACTGTGGACAGTGTTTAAAATGTTACGAAAATCATGCAAAATTCATCAAAAATATGTTGCAAAAAGTGTTGAAAATTTCGTAAAAAAAAAAAAAAGATAAAAATGTTCAAAATTTTTTGAAAAGAGTCTAAAATTTAGTTGAAAATTATTGAAAAATGTGCTAAAAGGGTGAGAAATATAGTCAAAATTGTTTAAAATGACGAAAAGAGTGTTGAAAGTTTTGTAAAAATTCCTCCAAAAAAAGTAAAACTGCATAAAAAATTGCAAAAAAAAGTCAAAAATGTTGTAAAAACTATCAAAAATTTTGTAAAAATCATTGAGGGTATTGTTAAAATGTCAAAAAAGTCGTCAAGAAAGTCAAAATGTTGCAAAGAATATTAAAAATTTCATATAAAACTCTATAAAATGCCCCATTTTCCAATGGTTTTTGTTACCACTTTCGTATCATCTCAAAGAATTTTCATGAAATTTTCAAAAGTTTTCACGCAATTTCAGATGTTTTTTTTGGTGATTTTTTTTCATATTTTCTGCAACATTTTTAATGGTTTTTATAAAATTTTCAATAATTTTACAATATTTTGGAAATTTGACAATTTTTTCGTAATTTTTACAACATTTTCAATAATTGTTACAATACTTCCATCGCGCTTTACCTATATGTTTTCACACATTTTTCATGAATTTTTCACCATTTTTGCAACCTTTTGAAGAACTATTATGAAATTTTCAATACTTTTTACAACATTTCAGACATTTTCGTCAATTTTTCACCACTTTAACAAATCAATAACATTTGGAGAACTGAAAAAATTTCAAATTTCTATGATTTAATTCTGGGTCAGGAGTTGAATAATAATAAAAAAAACTAGTACTTAC
Organism: Pseudococcus longispinus; assembly: GCA_900064475.1. Classification (NCBI taxonomy): domain Eukaryota; kingdom Metazoa; phylum Arthropoda; class Insecta; order Hemiptera; family Pseudococcidae; genus Pseudococcus; species Pseudococcus longispinus. The sequence goes on from FIZU01001424.1 coordinate 35,837, forward strand.
CTAGTAAAAAACTTTTAAATTAGATCCCACAAAGTTTTGAACCGAAAATTTTTTCTATATCGTTCAAAATTTTTAGAATAGTTACAAAAGCAAATTTTGGAAAAAATTCCAGCAAAATTTAAAACGCCTCGAAAAACCAAACGAGAACATTTTAAGAAAATTTTAGATATATTTTTTTTAATTGATAGGTAAACCAAATAAATTTTTAATTTTTTAAAGAAAATTAAAAAAAAAAATCCAAACTAAAGAAAATTTTCAAATAGTTTTGAAAATTTTGAAAAAAATTAAAACATTACAACAAGGATGCAAAAAATTTAAAAAAAAATGGAAAAATCTAAAAACTTCAAACAAAATTTCAAAATGGCTAAATTTGGAAATTTTAAGAAAAAATTTCAAAAAATGTTGGCAAGATTTTCACAAAACTTTTCAATAAACATTTCAGATAGTCGCAATTATGAACATTTTTCAAAAATTCCATACAAGTTATGACTCATATTATAATATGGTCATCTCTGCTCGATACTACCAACTTTCACAATCCCAAATCTACAATTTACCAAATACAGCGGCAAGAACATGAAAACAACCCCTAGATTTTTTCCATTTTCGTCAACTTTACATCACTTGTACCTACCTATCACAAACGATCACTAAAATCTCAAAATAAAATTCATCATTCGAAATGATCCCTATCAAAAAAACATTTCACAGCACCACGTTGGCGCACCGATACAGTAAAACTATACCCAAACGTGTACTCGAGTCTCTGAAAGTATCTAAAAAAAACAATCCATAAAAAAATTCTCCCAAACTATATTCAATCGATGGATATCAAACCTATGATATATTCAGTATTGCGAACATAATCTTTCGACTACCTCGTGAAGAACCTTTTCCCCTGCAGAAGAAAAAAACACATTTTCTTGGAATACCTACCACTTACCATTGCAATATTACATATAGGTTCAAGGGTAGATATCTATGCTATTTTTTTCTACCCGCCATTATGTAGGTACTATGAGTCAATGATATCTCCTATTTCAAACAACACGCGTATCTGTAAAGGTAAAACGTCCCGATGTATTTTATATTACGGAATATCGTACGTATGAGAGAAGGAAAAACTTAACGAAATAGACAATTTTCGAAATCATTTCGAGTAGTTTTTCCCTAACGCAATCAATGAAATAAGATAGGATTTGTTATTCCCGACTGATTCGAAGTGCGAAATGAATAACGTTCAATTCGAATATCGTTTCTCAATAAGTAACTCGATCTTTATTTAATCTCGTCCTATGTGCTGTGTAGTCTAAATACTTTTGTGAAAATCTACCTAAACGTAAAGTAGGCATAGTTTTAGAAAATCGTGAATATATGTACAATTGTACAGGGTGTTTCGTATGTGAGGTACCTCCTTCAATTTAGTAAGTAGGTGATACATTGTGAATATGAATAGATAAATTTTACGACTTTTTGATATGCAGGGATAAAGATATGCTTCTTGAAAAGATTTAATTTTTAATTTTTTCCATTTGCTATAATATAACCATCACACAAGATAGGTAGGTGGAGATTTGGAAGGGCTATCGGTTCTAGATTTTTCCAAGATACCAAAGTAAATCGGATTATTTTTGAGAGAAAGTTCAATAATTAGCAAAGTATTTTTGAAACGTTGAAATAATTTAAATTTTTCATTATTTTTATTGGAATATTCCAAAATATGATATGAAAATCTTCCATCCCTTGAATAAACGAAACGGATCTATGTTAAAAAATACCTAATTAAGGATACCCGAAATATCTTTCATCTCCTCCCCCTCGGATCTATTTATAAAATTTTTAATGCTATCTATCAACGAAATTGGAAAGTAAAGCAGATTTGTACCATAATTACGTATAGTAATTACCCCTTTGCCCACCATATTGTAAAATACGCAGTAAATACGTAACTCATTCGGAATAGGGTAACACAGCTGTTGTTTTTTCACGACCGGATCGGGATCACAACGGAGCCATGCTATTTTCGCTATGTTTATGACGTCATTATATGATATTCACTGGAGTTGGCGCTATGTTCAATGTTCACAGGTCTTTGTAAATTTTTTACATTAATTTTATTCACGAATTTTTTTTTTCTCAATGTCATAATTTATTTTTTTAAAATGAGTTTTTATTCATCAATCACGAAATTTTTTTTTCAATGTCAGAATTAATTTTATTTTTAAAAATAATTTTTTATTTAGGCCTATCAATCACGAATTTTTTCTCAATAAAAGAAATTATTTCTTTCAAATAAGTTGATCACGAAATTTAAAAAAAAAATCATGTCGGAATTTGTTTTAAATTTGAAATAAATTCTAAAATTGAGAAAAAATGGAAATAAAAAAATTTTCTGATTGATAAATAAAAACTCATTTTTTAAAAACAAATTCTGACATTGAGAAAAAAAATTTCGTGATTAAAATTAATGTCAAAAATTTTTCAGATAACTACATCGAAAATGCGATGTTTCCTTAGACCATATATAACCAACGATGGTCTAAGGATGTTTCACGTTCGTTTTGTGTGGCGAAAGTAACTTACTCATGACGAAAGTAATTTACTCATGACGAAAGTAATTTACCCATGACGAAAGTAGTCATTTTCGTCATGAGGAAAACTATGACGAAAATAATGATAACGAATTTGGTTCAATTAAGAACAGAAATCATCAGCCAACTACGAGGGTCAGTCAAAAAGTAAGTTCCGGTATTTTTTTTCTCAATGTGGCAACACTGTAGCGAGTTATCAAACACTGTAAAATGTTG
>FIZU01001436.1:0-10635 GCA_900064475.1 Pseudococcus longispinus
CAAACCAAACCAAACCAAACCAAACCAAACCAAACCAAACCAAACCAAACCAAACTAAAGCAAACCAAACTAAACCAAACTAAACCAAACTAAACTAAACTAAACTAAACTAAACTAAACTAAACTAAACCGAACCGAACCGAACCGAACCGAACCGAACCGAACCCGAAAAAACCCTATTGTTATGTTGAACTTGGAACAGAATAAACCCCAAACCCGTTTTTTCCGAACCCGAACCCTGAACCCAGAACATATGGATTCGGACCACCATCCTTGTCATGATCTATTGATTTTTTTAAATGATCCTAATGATCTTGATCTTAGATTACGTTGAAAATAATCTTGCCCATCTCTGATCAGAACTGTGTCAGCCCCCCTGACACAGATTAACACTGTGTCAAAAGTGGGCAGGCATCCTAAGACGAGCTGACACTGTGTCAGACACCTTGACACATGTTGGCAATATGTCAGAACTGAATCAGACACCCTGACAAAGATTGACACTATGTCGGAACAGTGTTAGACACCCTGACACATGTCAACACTGTGGTGAGTTGTGACAGCCATGTGTCAGACACCCTGACACAAGTCGGCACTGTGTCAGGCACGCTGACACCAGTTGACACTGAGTTGGAACTGTCTGTGTCAACAACATTCATCATGGCAACAATTTTCATAAAAAGTGAAGTTCAAAAACTGAAGGAGAGGTGATGAGTGAAGTGAATCATCAGAGGTTGAGACAGGAAGCGTCCTGGGAGCCAAGCATTGGAAGAAAGGTGGTGGTGAGTGAAGGGAACCGTCACAAATGGGATTCAATTGAGAATTCCCAAATCTTAATAGTGTATCTTGCTCAAATCAGAAGTAACCGTTGAAAATTTTAAGAAAACCCTTCAAAAAAATCATTGTTTTGACCAAATTGTAAAATTAGTGATTGAGGCTCACCGATTAATCAACGAAGTCAAAAAAGTTTTCATGAAAAAAAAACTAAAATAAATTCTCCTTCCAATAGCGCAAACCACAACTCTCTTCCTTTCGTAGTTAGAATTTTATGACAAATCAAAACTTATGATCAAGATTGGGAAAACATTTTAAATGAGCATAGCTTTGCCCCTTCAATTCCGAAGGTAGTTAAACAAGCCTACTTGTGCTCAGCATGAATTACCTACTTACCTGATAGAAGAATGGACATTGAGATTTCTGATGTATCGATAGTTTTGAATATTAAGAATTGGACATACATGAATAATTTTTTTGATGTATTTTGTTATGATAGGCGATGTTCTCCTTATCGTTTTTAATCGAAAGATGGTCGTCGTTGTGGACGTTGAGTAATGGTCGAAAATTACAAGCTGTTCGAGAGCAACTTAGCTCACATTCTAATTCTAGTCGTTTCAAGTCTTTTGAATTTCATATATCAAATAATCAAAGGTACCTGCCTAAGTCACATTGTATCACACTACATTTCGATAACTTGAGAGATTTTGTTCATCAATAAATCAATTATAATATTTATTTCAGGCCGGTAGTGACTTTGTTGTCAAACGTAACCGTAAAAATAGAAGGATTATCATTTCAAAATTCTCAAAACGAATCGATAAAACTTAGTGTAATGATGTATAGAAATTTATCACGTATCTTACTCCAACCTTACGTGTCTAATCGCAGGTACGTAATACTCAGGCTCAAATGCTTTAACACATGATCCTCTCAATACTCTAAATTATTTTTTATTATAAGCAATCATGAATATACTTACCAATTACGGTTTTTTTTCAGAGACGATATACCATTATTATACAAATTAAACTCTCCGATTATTCACGTATTGGCGGAAATTTCGTTGCGAAAAAAACGAGATGCGAATTCTAGCCGGATACAAATCCACGTTGATTTCAAGTTACCATCATCTAACGACAGATTATCAACAAAATGGGATATCCGGTGCGGTATCGTTTCAAGTTTTGGACAAATTTGGAGTTTAGATATGTGCCAAAGCATATCATTATCTGCGCGAGCGATACGTTGCTCGTGCAATCGTGGCGGATTTTTTGGCGTTTTCGCTGCTGAGTTACCAAGAGTATGTATTGAAGGCATCACCGAATGAGAATTGTTTAGGTATATACTCGACCTATCTACGTTACTTTTTATGCAAATGTAATATTGTGGTTTTAGATTAATAGCGAAATAGACCGAAAATACCATTTCGTTGTGATAATCGGTTGCGTATGCTGCTTCGTTCAGTGTATGATATCATTTTTAGTATTGCTATGTAGATGGTTGAAAACGCGTTCCTGTTTGTTGTATTTGAAAATTCAAATATGTCTTTCGACTGCCGCAACTATGTTGTTGTTTTTATACGGTTCCTGTGATCCTTCGCCTGTAAGTTGAGATAAAATTATTATGAAGAGTGGGACGAAAGAATCGTACTGTTATTTTGTTTTAGTATCGAACCCAATCGTGTACTTCATATTAATCGTTTTTTTTTTAGAAATGTTTAGGCACTGGTAGAATTTATTTACCTATCAAAAATTGAATCAAAAAAAGTAAATCTTCTCAAAAATTATGAAAAAATTTTTTACAAAGCTACGTCTTTCGTTACACTCTCGACTACGACAAGTTTTCCAAAAAGTAATTTTATTTTGCTTTTATAGGATATGTTTCCTTATATTTTATCTGGTCTTCAAATGTTCCTATTTGCTTCAATTTCATCTCATATTAGTGTATTGATAGTGACGTACATAGATATCATATCATTGAAAAAAATACCAAATATAAAAGTTTCAGCAATATCTGTGGTGACAGGTAAAACCGTCAGTTATCCGTACTAGTTTTTACGCTTAACAGGAGCGAATTTCTCGCAAGATTAACGCGTCCTCTTTGCACTATTGCTGTTTCAGTTTCTCCTATGTTGTTAATGGTATACGCGCCGTTAAGTCGCAGAATAACCAACGAAAAGTCAACGTGTTGGTGGCTATGCAAAGGATCGCTGTTGTTTTATATTCATTTTATCGTCGGTTTATTTTTGCTGCTGTTGTTTTTATTTTTATATTACAGCGTTATGAAAAAAATATTCTATTTGTTGAATTCTACAAAAGTAGAGCGACGAATTATATTGCAACGGTAAGTTTCAGTATAGAATATGTCGTAAAAATATAAGTACAAGAGGAATTCTTGTCGAATATACTCATATGAATTATATAAAACGTTCACGTTTTGGGATTTGCGAACGAATTTAATGTATGCAAGAAGAATAGGCTTCGATATCCTCAAGGAAGAGGATATAAAAATTCTAAAATTTGAAAATGATGATTATTTGTATTACAAATACTACACCATTACTCAAGTTTATCAATTTTTATACAGGGTGTACTTGTAGTAATGTATTGCTTTCAAAATAGTTATGCTGCTAAACAAACTACCCAAGTGTATGCATGTTTGCTGACCTTAAGATTTGAAGGGACAAAACGATGCGCTGATAATGATATTTTCTTCAGAAGGCAGAACGTTGTAATGTTCTGCAACATAATGAAACGAAATAACAAAATAAAAAAACTGAAAAAATTGAGAAAAACAAAACAAAATAAAATAACGAAAAAATTTGAGAAAAACGAAACGAAATGAAATAACGATACCTACCTCAAATTTATAAAAAAAAAATAAATCGAAACAAAAAATGCAAAAAAACGTTGAAATTTTGAAAATAACGAAACAAAACAAAATAACAAAATTAAATAACGAAAAAATTTAAGAAAAACGAAACAAAATGAAATAATGATACCTCAAATTTAAATTAAATTTGAGGTATCATTATTTCATTTTGTTTCGTTTTTCTTAAATTTTTTCGTTATTTTATTTTGTTATTTTGTTATTTTGTTTTGTTATTTTCAAAATTTCAACGATTCGTTTTGATTCGTTTTTCTTTTTTTTAATTTGAAGTATCGTTATTTCATTTTGTTTCGTTTTTCTGCAGGGCTGTTAAACCGTTACATTTTTGATTACGGTTTTGGTTTTGGTCTCGGTTACGGGTTTCAAACTTGAATTTTTTGAAAATTTTCATCGCATGAAGATGAAAATGGAACGCAAATTTTTCAACTTTTCATTAAAAAATTTAAGTTTTTACCTTTGCTATTTCCACCAGCGTTTCGCTTTTAGGCGACAAAATAACGATTGCGTATAATTCAATGATCTAAAAAAAGAAAACCGCACCTGTTTCGATTTTATACGGGTTTTGGTTATGGTTTTTAAAATACATCGGTTCCAGTTTGGGTTATGGTTCGGGTTATTGAGATTTTAAATGGTTTTTTCCGGATTTGGTTTAACAGCCCATTTGTTTTCAAAAAATTTTGTTGTTTTTTTGTTATTTATTTTTTTTTGTTATTTACTTTTGTTTTGTTATTTACAGAATTTCAACGTTTTGTTTCATTTTTTAAAAAATTTGAGGTATCGTTATTTCATTTCGTTTTGTTTTTCTCAAATTTAATCGTTATTTTATTTTATTATTTAGTTGTTTTTTTTCGTTATTTCCAAAATGTCAACGTTTTGTTTAATTTTGGGAATAACGAAAAAAAAAACTAAATAACAAAATAAAATAACGAAAAAATTTGAGAAAAACAAAACGAAATGAAATAACGATGCTCAAATGAAAATAAAAACGAATCGAAACAAAACGTTGACATTTTGAAAATAACAAAACTAAACTAAATAACAAAATAAAATAACAAAAAATTTTAGAAAAACGAAACTAAATGAAATAACGATATCTCAGATGAGCAAAAAAAGAAAAAATTAGCCAAGTATAAGAAAGCAAAAAACGAAACGAAACGTTAAAATTTTGGAAATGACAAAACAAAATATTTTTTTTTACAAATTGGAAATAAAAATTGAAAAAATTGAAAAATATTCTACATTTTGCATTTTGGTGTCACATCAAAAATTTAAATACTTTGCTTATTTTGCATGTTTATGTTTTGAGTTGAAAAAAAGTCTCCTCTTTAACGAAATTTTCTCGAAAATAAGTTCATTTTTTTATTTCAGCGATAAAATTGAAATGTGATGAAAGAATTGAATGCTGGGAGGAGAATTGAATACTGGACAAAATTTATGAAGGAGCTAGGCGATGATTTGAAAATTTGTAAGCTTTATAACTCCTTCACTTTGCGAGTTGAGGAAATTTTGTTATCAACCTTTTACATGGACCTATTCATATTCTGCAAAATTTGTTATACACACATTTGGCCTAAATCTTAAATTGAAGGAGCTACAACCATTTGAGTGGCCTGGCTGCTTCATATGCATGTATTTAGAGTTGGATACAGATGCAATGGTCTGTCTCTAATGTTAAAGTCTGTCTAAATGTGTCCTTCAGTATTGAGGTTATGCAAAATATAGAACGCATTTCTCTGTTGCATTTTGTACCCGTTGTAAGATGAATAATGAGTGTTCAAATTTTGTCCAGGTTCAAATTTTAAGCTGCTAAGCCATTTAATTTTTCAAAAGGTTGTAGCTCCTTCAATTTGAGATTTAGGCAAAATATGCATATGCCACATTTTGTAGAACGCGAGGAATTCTATCAAAAATGTCTCTTACAAAATTTGACAAACTTGCAAACTGAAAGAGTTATGAAGCCTACAAATTTTCAAACCATCGTAGCTCCTTCAATTTTGTATTAGGCAAAACATAAATATAGCTTATTTTATAGAACTAAACATGCTCTACAAAAAAGTTTTAGACAAATTTTGCCTATTCATATCATTACAAAAGTTACTGTGCAAATTTCTTTTTTAAAATCGTGTAGTTAGCAAACAAGCCTACATTAGCGTAGTTTAGGTAGCAGCATTACTATTTTGAAGGCGATGCACTGCTGCGAGTGCATCCTGCATAACTATATTAGAAAATAATGTCAATTCGATAATTGTATTTTATCTATTTACAGGCTGACTTTTTTACTATACACACTGGTGATTTTTATAAGCGTCGTTTCAGTAGCCATATCAAGTACCTTTTACGTAAATTTAAGAAATTCGACGAGTCAGTGCGTTTTCGGCTCATCGTGCGCATTATTGGTGAGTGAAATGTTAAACAATGTATGAGATGATTATATCGTTAAGGCGAGAGTCTTATTACATGTAAAAAACATTAAAAGTTTTTCGGCGTGGCGCGTCCTCGGTAAACTTTTTTCTAGCCTCTTTCCTATCCCCTATCCCCTGTTTCTTTATTTTTTTTCTTTCTCTCGAGAAGATCGTTATTAGTATAATTTTTCGTAAACTAATATCTTCTCATTAGTTGAACTTTAAATTGTCTTTTTCGTAGGGTGGTAAATTTAACTACGTCATTATATTAACGCAACGAGTGGAAGTATTAAGAAATTTCTTTTCATCAAAATCCCCCAACAGAAATAATTAAACTTGATTTTTACTTTTTAAGTGGTTGCCGACGTGAAGAAATTCACGCCAGTTTTTGCACTTCGACTGTAATGATGAAATTTCAATTAAAACGGAAAGATTTTTTCGTCGCCGAAATTTACGCATCGGTGAGAATTTTTCACTAGTTTGCTCGATTGTACCTGCGAAAACAAGTGAATACTGAATGAAGACTGGCTTTCGTTTTCCTTATTTTATCCACCCCCTTTGTTGAAAACTTGCCTAATACGGATTAAGTATCACTGTGAAAAGTCGGCTTTTTACTGTTTTATCCATTTTTTCAGCGGGTTCGCGAATTTTAATGGATATTTCGTCGAGGGCGGTAAGGGTTCAAAAAATTTCACCAATCGAAATTTCAATTTTGAGAACTTGAAAAAATGTTGAAAAGTGAAATGAAAAGAAATCTTTCTATATAAATTTTTTCAGATTTTCTTGCCTTTGTCTAAAGTTTTAAAAAATAAAAAAAATTCAAACCCATCAAACGAGTTAGGCTGAAACCTTTCTAAGTAGTATAATTCATTAATGAATAAAATATCGATTTAAAATTCAAATAATACTAAAAAGGTATTTCCGTGTTTCAGGGATTTGTGATAATTTTAAGTTACATTCCAAAGAAAGAAATATCATTCTGCTGGAAAATGTTTCCGAACGTCAAACGCCAAGATGGCAGATATTCTCCGGAACTCCAAGTGATTCCAATTCAATGTAAGTGTTAATTCGATGAATTTTCACGGCTCGATGTCTATGAACTCGCAAAGGGTAAAAAAAAACTCAGCGTTCCGAAACACATTTTTCGAATTCGACGATTGCCAATATTTTCTTCCTGCCATAGGTAGTATGCAACCTTTACACGAGGTTAGTGCCAACGTGTAATTCTGCTTGGGGTCGGTCCGAGGCATCTGGCACGGGCCTCCTTCTTTATTCAACGTAGGCCACCAGAAATCCACGAAACTGTATACAACATTTACCTATTGTACAGGGTGTTTGGGTAGCAGTGCACCGCCTTCAAACCAGAGATGAGCTACCCAAACCTTACGAGTGTATGCATGTTTGCCAAACCTAGAATTTGAAGGGGCAAAGTTAGGCACCAATGAAGATGTTTTTTCTAAAACATCGTAACCCCACTAGCTTTTTCAAATGAGTTATATTCACGTTTTGGCCAACTCTAAAATTCACTGAGCTAGAATGATTTGAAAATGTGTAGGCTTTATAACTCCTTCAATTTACAAGTTGACAAATTTTTGAAAAAAAAATTTTTTGTAGAGATTTTTGAGCTCTACAAAATGAATTAATAAAGTTTCGCCCAACTCCAAAATTGAAAATACCGAAGACAATTTTGAAAAAAATTTGTACTGAAAAAATTGAATTTCAAAAATTCATTCCTCTTTTCAACTTTTCAATGACTGTAGCTCCTTCAATTTTAGCGTTAGTCAAAACATTGATAGCTCATTTTGTAGAGCTCAAAAAGCTAAACAAAAAATGGAGTTTTCAAACTTTGCCTAACTTGCCAATCGAAGGAACTACAATGATTTGAAAATTTCAAACTTTATAACTCCTTCAATTTTCAAGTTATGCAAAATTTTGAAGTATCCATTTTTTTTTAGCTTTTTTAGCCCTGCAAAATGAGCTAATAATGCTTTGTCCATCTCTAAAACTGAAGGGGCTACAGCCATTTAAAAGATGATTAAGGGGATACATTTTTAAAATTCGATTTGTTCCCAAAGAATTTTTCTGAACTGGTCTCCCATGATTCTAGTTTCAGAGTTAGGCGAAACATTATCAGCTCATTTGGATTTTTTCAATTAGATAGGCCCTTCAAAAATGAAGGCAAGCAAAATTCAAATATGACATTTTCAGAAAAAAAATGTTTTCGTTATCTTCGACTTGTTTAAATTTGAATTCTCGTACAAAATATAGCAAACTTTCGTGTACTTTCGGTTGCCTACAACAAATTATAAGGGATCTCACGTTTCACACATTGGCAATAATACTACCCTCGTGTAAAAATTTCCTACATTTTCTGACGGGTAATTTAGACGTCTGCTGTTTTTCAAAAATCAACACCCCGAGTACATGCGAGAAAAATAAACCTACCCCTTGAAAAATACCACGAATTTTCATTTCGTTATAAAGAATTCTCTCGGATAAGTTCACTCGATATCTGTTTCATTGACACGAAATGTTGAAAAAGATGTTTTCAATTATTCAGCAGGTATACTGCGAAATAATGTGACGTTTGAAACGGAACCGTCACCATCTAGTCATTCGGATACGAGAAGTGAAAATATATATTTGGAAACGTACCATATTACCGAGGAAACCGAACAAACAACTCCTCAACCCAAACGAAAAAAGTCTGTGGTTTTTCACCACGATTTGGTTACAGGTATTTCGTATGCATTTTAATGGACTCATCTTTCGTACAATTTTTACCTTAATTTTACCTATTTGACTTAGGCTGTGCTGAAAACGAAGACGACCAAGCTGAAAATGAAGAAGAAACATCAGTCGAGAACGATGAACAAATTCCAATACCATCGGAACCAAATGCAACCGAAGACTGCTCGACCGAAGTGAAACATAAGCCGGATATTTTATGGCCTATGACACATAATTACATATCTACTTCGAGTTGCGTAGAAAACCCACTGTGCTGTTCGCCACTACACCAAAGTCATCCAGAAATGTTGACTACTCGCGTATGCGTCGAATTAGGCGTAATGAAAAATCCCATGAATGGTGCTTCGTCAGGAAACGAGAACCCTTCGACGGTTGTAATTTGCAGCGTCGATGTCGAACCATGTCCAGGTCACGTGGTTGAATTAAACGAAGTCAAATTTACCACCAACACGATAGGTGAAATTTGCGTCGATAATACTGCTCAAAAATTAAACGAAATTCATAAATGCGAATCGATCTCGGTTTCGACAGAGGTAAAAGAAGATAAAGCCGATGTTCTGGATCGAATTTCGCAAGATTTGGATTATTTACTGAACCGATCTCCCAGTCCGAGTAAGACTCGTAAACACGGTTATAAGAATACCGCAAATAATGCCAAAAGTACTCCGAAAATTTCCAAATTATCATAAAAATTATGTGATTCGCTATTTTTTGTTCGTGCGTGATTTTTATATTCGTAGTAAAAACCATTTTTTTAAACGCGTATTCGTTTCGTTGCGAGAATAATTTCGTATTCGTTAAAATATGTGAAATTTGTCTCGATGTATTTGTTATGTTTATTTATTACGAAACCAATGCGAATTGCCTACGAAAAAATACGCGATATAGGTTTTTTTTTCTTTTTTACGATGTTTTGAAAATTTTATACCATTTTTTAAAAATATTATCATTGTTATTAATAAAACAATTTTTGCATTTGATTATGTGATGTGGTTTAGTCGATGTTCGTTTCTAAATGATATAAAATAATTAAAAAATAAAAACGTAACATTTATTATTTAGATTTTAAATAGTACTCGAACTTGGGTTTAAATCTGTGTTATATCATCTTCTTCTTCTTTTTTCGGTGCTGGAATCACATCGGAGAACTTTTTGAATTTAGCGACGAAAAATCCATCCATATTGTGAGCATGTGGGTAAAATCTTCTTGTTAGATTCAACGTAGGATGAAATCTGCAAGGAAAATAGTGTTGAAAAATGTCTAACTTTTGATGTTGCGCAATAGTATGATAAATTACCTGTATTGACGATATTTTACGAAACCTTCTGTACCGAAATCTAAACCTGTCGGCACCAATTTAACATCACGTTTTCTTAACGCGTAATTAACTACAGCTTCGTTCTCTTCGGGCTAAAAAAACAATATCATTCCTATTATGAATAATTCACCAAACTAAAAAGAGCGTAGCCCGGTTTATAGGGATGATTTGGCCCTGAGCGCCGAATTTTGAATTATCCAGTGAAAATTGGATTTTCGTTGAAAATTTCCATTTTTGGCAGTTTTCAACTTAATTTTTTCAAACTTGCAAGGATGGTACATAGTATCAAGGGTGATTTTTGGAATTTTTTGAAAAAAATTTCGAGCAATTTTTCAAGGTCAAATGGACATTTTAAGCTTTTCAAGGGCCATTTTGGTAACCCCTTTCAGAGGTGCAATTCTGAAAAAAATATATATTGTGTACTTAGTCTAGCTGTATAACCCCATATTTTTGTAGAACTTGATATCGTAGTGCGTCATCTTCAAAAATGCAAAAAA
>FIZU01001443.1:0-24956 GCA_900064475.1 Pseudococcus longispinus
TCTCTGGTAACACTGGAAGCATTTCACTGTTACCAGCGATTAAAAAAATAATTGATTTCCAAAGTTATAACCCAGTCAACCAAACAGTTTTTTAATTTTTTTTTTTTGAAAAAAAATGTTTGACTTATCCCACTTTGGAAAAGATCTCTTCAATTACGCTCGCGATGAAAAATTTGAAAATTTGGTCAAAACTTTTTAAATACCTACCTAAATAAATAAGCAGGAAAGCCCCAATATTAACGTTTACCTTCACGTGTGTAAATGTAGGTGAGTAGATGCGCGCGCAGGTATTCGAATAACGGTGCCTTCGAGTAAATGCTGCATAAATTATGGCGATTAAAATAAAGAAGAAAGAACGAAAAAGCAAAAAGATAAGAACGTAGGTACGAGTATAAAATAATAAACGATGGTGATAAAAAAAAAACTGTCCGTTCAAATTATCAACGAGCAAATTTACGAGCTCAAACGCATTAAATTGGTCATATATTTAAAAACAATACGAGTACATATTTAACGCGCGTTATACGCGTAAAAGTAATCGTAATAATTAGCAAGTTGGCAGTGAGTGGTAGTAAGTGGAAAGTACATAGGTAGAGGTGCATATATGGTAAATGACGCTTCGCTTTGCTCGCGTCGCGTTTTGCTCAGCACCTGGTTTTTACCAAATTGTATACTTATACGTGTAGCGTACACCTTTATATCTATCCGTGTGTTATCATTTTGCATGTTTCCAATTCGGCATCTACCAACCATCCCTCGCCCCCGTACGTACTACGTGTACTTAGACGTACCTAATTACCTATACCTTAACCTATGTGTCTTACTTCATGTACGCGCAGTTGTACACTGTACAGAGATAGTTATTAGTGGATTTGGATTATCATGTAGCCTCTGTTGGTGCCTAGGTAGCTACTAACTATATATTTATGGCAACTAATAGGTTTACGTTATCGTTACATATGCTTACTTATGTATGAGTATCAGCGTATGGGTATACCGTGGCGGCGTTCAATAGGCGTATTCGTAAACGTATCACTCGTAAGGGGATGCGATACGCATAAATAAGTATCCGAAAAGAAGCGAAATTGACATTATAGTGTTATTTCAACTCTAATGCAATTTTTGCTATCATCATTTTAGCAATTCTCCTGATCAGTCCATCCGTAGGTATAATCAAGTTGATAGCTATAGCTATAGGTACAGTAGGACAGTAGGTACTAGGTAGCAGTGATGGGCAGATCACGGACTTTCAAGTCAGATAGAATAAAGATCCAAAATATGTAAACCTCAATTCAGTTCCCCAAATTAGAAAAAATTCAACATTAAATACCAAACTATACCAAATATTCAAAATATTTACCTCCCCCATTTTGAAGAACCCAACTACCCTATCCAAATCAAAAGAGAAACCAACATTTCGATTAAGCGGCTAAAAAACATACTTTACGACTGGTCCCTAGAACTTTGGCAAGTACGCTGGGATGTATCAGAAAAAGCTGAAATTACACACCATTTAATTCCACTTCTCCCCCCGTTTTACGCATCCCCACACAACCTAAATTATCATCACACACAAATTTTTACCTCTCACGGCACATTCAAAAAATACCTTAAATTCATCAGAAAACGGGACGACGACGTCTGTGTGTGTGGTGTAGGTGTTGAAGACTCGTTCCATCTTCTCTATGAATGCCCCCAACTGGAGGGCATTCGTAGCGAATATACAAGGGACTTTGACCCCTCCGCCCCACACCCAGAGTCGTTTTATTACACCAAACCCTTCTTAATGTTTTGCGAGCAAATTATGAAAAAACAATATCAAAAATTAAATTACCCCACAACCCAATAAATCCTCTCATCGTAAAATGTATATATTATGTTACTGATTGTAAATATTTAGATATAAGCTTACTCACTATTGCATAAGATGTTTTTGACCTCCTCCCCTCACTCTCTCAGCTCACCATAAAAACCTAAGGTACGTGGTGGGTTGGGAGGTGTAATCCAAATATTAAATAATAAATGTTTTTAAATAAATAAATAAATAAATAAATAAATAAATAAATAAATAAATAAATGAATAAATAAATAAATAAATAAAAAAAAATAAAAAAAAAGAATAGAATACGATATAGTACGGCTTACTTTGCGCAAAGCTTTCGTTAATCGGGAGCACGCCCTCATATGACGTCGATAACAAAACGGATGACAGAAATTTTGATGCGAACAGTAATAATTCAACGAATTCATCATCCGCACAACCACCTACGGGCACGCATACGGAAAATACGAGTTAATCGTAGCGTCGAGCTCGAGTACCATTTGTAGGTACTGCAGCAGCAACGAATGTACTCGTACCTTAATCCAAGGCATATTCGCCGAAGAGTCGTCAACGTCGTTGCTGTCGGTAGGACTTTCGGGCACTTGTTCGTCGGGCGATTCCATAATACCGGGCGATTCTTCGCCAGCGCTCGGGCATAATTCGGACGTATCGCTGCGATCGGAAAGCGAGCCTTTTTGACGTTTCGATTGAATAGAATCAACCCGTCTAACCGTGTCTGCAATGGAAACGCGAATCATTCAGTTAGTAGCTACTAGCTACTCGTAGTACACACTACATGCATATAGATAGATATGACAGGACAGTGTACTAGCTTTCAAGTTCTATAGGTAAAAACCGAGTACCGCACGTATTTTATTAGGTACGTACGGTACAAGTACCTACTACATAGCCTGCGTAGCTATCCTTTGATAGAATAGAGACAGAACTCGTAATTTAGAGATGCTACGTCGACGTAGGCACTATACTCGCATCACCTACAACCTACATATAGATAGTAAGTAGGTATCTACTCGGTAAGCAGACACGCCCGCGAATTCAACGTTACCAACCGTTTTTTTTCGCTTCCGTCGACGACTCTTTGCCGACAAGTTTTTTGCAATCTGAATTTTCCTTATTCGAATCTTTATTCGAGCTCTTTTTGAATCGAAAACTTCTCCGTTTGATAGAGCCACCCGCGCCGCTAGCCGTGCTTCGGCGAAGCAAATACGGCCGTCCCGAACTCGTTGCCGCGCCCGACGCCGATTTCTTCGATTTCTTATCATCACCAACCGCCGACGAGTCCATTTTATCTTCGGCACTCTAAAACACGTCGCGACGTTTAAGTAGGTAGCTAGGTACCAACTACCAACCACCAAAACGCGTTCGTCGGAAATTTTCTCACCTGATTCGTAAATGCCGCCGCGCCTCCTAATGCTGCAACATTCGATGCGCCACCGCTTTCTTCGTTATCGCATTCGGGTTCGTGTAGTACGAAGCTGATCTTCCTTTCGCCTATTACATACATCACCATACCATAAACGACCTCGTAAAAACGCGCAAATGCAAAAATGCATTCGTAGATAACGGTATGTACTCGAATATACAGATACACATAATGTAGGTATGTAGGTACCTATATGTATAAGTATATAGTAGGTACCTATACGTAGAATATACGTAGGTACCTATTCGTATACTGTGCACCTGGACCTACTCGTACTCGGACAGCGGTGTGATCGTACAGCCGCGTAGTGTCGTATAATCACCATTTCGCGAATACATGAGTAATTCTCAAAAAAATGAACTTTTTCAGTAGCTAGCACAAAGCTCAAAATGCTGAACATTTCAGAAAAAAAAATCAATAGTTTTACAAAGCATCGTCTCATTTACACGTTACAATCATTAATATGCATCCCTCTCCCCTAACTCCGCAAGAAATCACTTGAAGAGGGAAAAAGTTCCATCGCCGTGGTTATCAAAGCATCGATTTTCTAAAGTTCATTTCTCCAAAACAATTCAAAGTTGACGAACACACTTTCAAGTCCATCGCCGTCTTAGACTATGTGGTCTAGGATCGCCGTAGTCATTTTTTGATTAGTTCTCCTGACTCCCTGATTTTTTTTTCTGATGTCGGTAAGTGGCTTTACGGGGTTTCGGTCTATAGTAAAAAGACTCTCCCCCGAAGAAAAGTTCAATATCGATCTAATGAGACGATCTGTACAGAAAATTGTAAATATATATACCTTTTTACAATTTTCTATGTCCTTTGCCGTGGCTCATCATTTCTTTGCAAAGCAGTAACGGAAAAACTTGAAATTGCAAAAAAAAAATGCTCGAACAGTTGGTACTTAGATCCCCAAATTATGAAGATTGCTTTAAAGTATTTTTAGTAGCGGTATAGTACAATATTTTAGGTTTTTTCTTTTGCCGTGACACTTCAATGCATTTTACCATTTTTACCATTGGTTTTTGAAAAGTGAAAATGAATTAAGCCCAATATGTGATAAATGGACTCTGGGACATGCATATTAATCATTTTAATAAAAAAAATTGATTATTTTTCATTTCGATTATTTTAAAGTTTGCATTGAGAAATATGCCGTTTTTTTGAGAATTACCCACATACGCTATACGTACATCCTACATGCGTAGGTATAATTGAGTAGGTAGGTATCTCTCTAAAATAAAATAGCTAATCGGTCATCAAAAACGTGTTCGTAGTTTGTAAGACCGTTTGAACTGAACTGAATAAATTCTCAGTAGGAAAACTTTTGAAAGATGAACAGAGCCGAGCAGAACAGAAGGGGGAGAAACATTTTGTTTGAGTCTGGGTACCCCGAACTACGAAAAAAAGTACTCGAATACTCGTAAGTCCGGTATTGACTATAACAAGTAAATACATAGGTACGTAGGCAAGAATTAAGTAGGTATGCGCTTAACTGGAGTTGGTAGGTACCTATCTAGAAACAAGTATACCGCCGCGCCGTTGCGGTATGACGTACGTACGAATGTAGAAAGGTAAGTAAGTCGGTAAGTAGGTATGTAATGTATGCGTAGGTATCTGTTACGAGATCCATTCGCCGATGGTTAACCGTAATCAATGAGAATCAACGTGAGAAGCGATTGAAATTTCCAATTCGATATCGAGCAGGTAGGTAGGTATTAGGTACTAGACTTATTTTTGATAATCTTGGCACAATCACGTTGAATTAATTATCTATTTGCTCGGCGGATATTACTGTTGCCGGTACCTTAGGTACTACTATGGATGGCAGGCGCAAATGCTCACTTGCGCGAAAATATCCTCCGAGGATTTGCACGTGCGCGTACTTTCTAAAAATCATTATTTGTGTAACGTAAAGCCCAAAATCATGCGAATTGGAGAAAATAAAATTACTTTTGTGTTTGACGCCAAAAATAAGTCTTTTTACAGTAAGATTGTAATTTGTGAAGTGTAATTTTACTTTAAATAGATTTTATTCAAATTTTTTTTAAATGCCTCCGGTATTTTCCAAACCAAAATCATCAATATGGAAACATTTTGCGATTTTGAGGAAGTAACTGACGATGTAAGTGGAAATACAAAGTATAAATGTATCTACTGTGGCGATAAATATTCGGCTCACACCACGAGATTGAGTGCACATAATCGAATATTTCATGATTTTGGTCAATATATTAGCAAAAACACGATCCTTGCTCATTTGCGCGGGCAAATGCGCGCGCAAATGCCATCCATAGGTACTACGTAAACGTAACTAAGTACAAATGTAAGTTGATAAGAAAGTAAGCGAGTAGGTGAGAGTAAGTAGGTACGCAAATATCCAAGTACGCAGTACGTATACTTAGGTACGTCGTACAGAGATATGTAGGTACCTACCTAATTACCTATGCACCAGCATCTGTTCCTAAGTCAGTAAGCGTAATATTGTAAACGGTGAAACGCGTAAATACCTACGTAAATACGCTATGCTATCTAATGAAAAATCTATAAAAATACCTAACGAGTTAACAAAATACCCAAGTACTAATACACTAGGTACGTGCTACGTACCGTAACGTACGTATAGCATACAAATACAGTAAGTGCAGTGCGATGTATACGCGCAATAACGCATACACAGCACGCGTAATAGTCAAGTATGTACACTGTACAGTACATACTACCTACTTCCTAGGCTACCTACTTAATGTACTGGTACTGTACTGCAACAGCAAGTACGTGTATCTGTACTCTACCTATATACACATTGATGTATGCTGTACTGTACTGTATTACCTACTCGTACAGCTAGGTAATTACCTACTGTATAAAGCAAATCTACGAAACTGAACTGGCTGTGTACGGCGGCGGCGGCGTGTAGCTAATAAGGTTGCGTTAAAAAATACTAATTAGGCCTATCTATACGTAATGTATGTACGGTAAGTACTAGGTACAGGTAGTATTAATCGTAACATCGTTTATCCTTCTATCTGGTAGCATTTTCTTTCGGTATTTCAGTGTACTCGTACCAACGGTTATGATCGGTACATAGATAGGTACCTGGTAGGTCTAGGTAGATACAGTCGCAGTCACAGTCGTTTTCGTTGTCGTTGTCGTAGCATACCGACACCGAGATTACTATTTACGAGTATCTAGATCTACTGTACGTATTCTATTTCTACCGTTCGTTATAATCATAAAAGAAACTAATGTAACCGGGTAGCTCGTAACCGCTATAAAACTAACTAACCAACTAACTATGTAACTTGAACTAAACTAAATAATACGAATAAGTAGGTAAAACTAATTAGCTAGGCATTAATTGGCGGCGCGGCTATATCGCGTACCCCGGACACCCAGACCAGGCATTTTCTAATTTCCACAACTACTCGTAACAAATAAGACGACGTTCGATTTGGGTACGGTACCTCACATTCACACGTGAAGGGTAGGTATACGATATATCGCCAAAGTAGGTATACTATTTTCTGCGGATACGTTTGGGTATTATCGGTTACAAGTGTAGGTACACCCCCAACCGATACTTGGTTACTTGATAGTCTGTATCACAATTGCTATTTTGACGTATCAAATTTTACGTCACTTTGGCTAAAAACAACAAAGTAGAAAGTACACCTAAGTACCTAACAAAGTAGGTATATTGGTACTACCTAGTAATCTTGCCAAGAAACAGTGGCGTACCCAGAATTTTCTCTTGTGGTGAGCTCAACAGTGACGTATTTAGGAGGAGGAGATCCAAGAAGTCCGGACTCTCCCTTGGTGATTGAAAAGTGGGGGAAATGACGAAATTTCAGCTTTTGATGCCTTTTTCTGCAACCATTTTTGATATTTCGCCAAAATAATAGATATTCAGATTAATTTTACAGGGAATTTCTTTTTTTTTTTTGTAAAGAACCGACCCTTCTTTTGTTGAATGACAGTCTGACTACGCTACTGAGGGTAAAAATGTGCAATAAAGAGAAGCAGTAGTACATAAACTAGTTTTTTTTGGCTTCAGTTCGAAAAGATTAAAAATTTTTGATGGTATTGACTAATTTGCAACAAATGCTTTCCTTAATTCAGCTATCTGCACATTGATAATACACTTGTGCCCGAGCGAAGCGAGGGCAAATTTTTAAAAAATTAGATTTTTAGCTATCAAAAGATTCGTATTTCTAAATCATTGCTTTGGAAAAAAATCGAAGATCATTGGGGGGGGCTTCAGCCCCCAAAGCTCCCCCCTTGGGTGCGCCAGCACTGCAAAAAACCCATACTGACATCGGTAAGTATAGGAACATTTGTATTACATACTTGATGCGTGACACTTGCGTACTGCGAACATTGAGATTCGAGATACATACTATTTGTACATAGTAAGTAAGTAAGTAAGTAAGTAAGTAAGTAAGTAAGTAAGTAAGTACGAGTATACGGTAACAGATACGAGTAGGTAAGTAATCAACCATCTACAAACGAATTACGATAGAGTACCGAAAAATGCGCGTTTGTATGCTTTTTTAAATGCCAATAGTTTTTACCTATACCGCCGTAGCTTACAAAAAAAAAAAAAGTAAATAAATAAATAAAGGAGAGGAGTGGGCGTAAGTAAGTATAGCAGTAGGCTTCACTTATTCGGCGTTTACGCTTAATACGAATATAATGTACGTGTTCGGTATTGTGTCGCTCAACTACCATGCAAAAAAATAACTTTTTTTTCTTTTACTGTACAACGAGGCGTGTTTTTACTAATCAACTACAATTGGCGGGAAAATTTGACGAAAAATTCACCTGCTGTCATAACGTGTTTAGCGTATTTTCTGAACGCATTTAGCGCTTGGGACGCTCTTTTTTCACTAATTTTCGAATTTTTCAGACTTGATTGTTTTTGTAAATCACATTTACTTCGTGGTTCTTCAATTTTCTCGTTTTCTTTTTGAAAAAACATACATTTCAGGTGTAAAAGTACCCGCAAACAATAATATATAAGTACATACTTGTAGTCTACGTAGCGTAGAAAGAGATATATGGTACTAAGTAAATACCTATCTAAGCATAAATATTAAAATACCTAAGTAGATACATAAATTAACTCGGTAGGTACCTATTATAAATTTAAGAAAGTACCTAGGTATCTATAAGGTAAGTATAGCCTAAATAAAGAAATGCAAGTAACTAAAAATACAAATACATACCTATACATATTTAGTAACCTATATAGATAATAACGCGATTATGGTAATTGATAGGTAGGTAGTAGGTACTAGGTATGTATGATGATTGATATGATACGTGACAAACCTATCCAAGTAGGTATTACTTGACAACGATTGTTCATTAATCTACGTAAAATTAGTACCTAACAAGTCTTTAGATAAAGTTTTGGTTTTATAGGTTTTATTGTAAGTTCAACTAGTGGCGCACGCAAACCGCAACGGAATGACTGAAGCGGAATTCAAGAGCCAACCGTTGAACCCCTTTCGGTAGGCCTGATTTTTTTACGTCCCGCGACCGCGGCCGAATTTTACTAATGTAAATGTACCTCTAGACCTACTACGTATTTATTAGTAGTCAGAACTGAAATGACAACCAAATTCGATAGCGGATATAAATTTCAATTTGATATACTCGTACCTAGGTACGTTGAGTATAAATCTGCGATTCTGCAATCACAACCGTATTCTCGCGATTCGAGTTGGTAATTGAAACGCAAACTGTTGGTAGGTACGATCTGTTGGGCTATAGGAGGGAGGTGAACGATATATACGGCAAACGATCGAAAAAAGATTTTCTAACCCAGCCTGCTTATTTGCGAACTGCACAAGCTTATCGCCGTCTAAACTGAATGACGGATGGCGTGATGACATAGCGGTGCGCCACCGGAGGGGGCGGAAGGTAGCGTTTCCCACACACTACGGTAAAGAAAGACGCCAGGTTTAACGACTAACGAACGTGTTAGATTTCAACATCGAACGTGCTATCCAGTAGTGTTGGTGTACCGCACATTAATATAAGTAGATATCTATAGGTACTTGTAGATACTCGTATAGGCTATAAGTACTACGTACAGGTCAAGGTACTAGGTATAAGGTACTAAGTTAGGCATGGCATATGTACCTACATAATACAGATAGGTACATAGATACTTGAACTTATACCTCTACATACCTGCGTACGTAGGTGTAGGCGGTGCGATCTGAGAAACGGTCCGTATACCTGCCTACGAGTAGATACTAGGTACTATCAATGCCCGTGAAAATTTGAAATCTAAAAATATGTGATTTCGACGCTGATAGGTTTTTCTAGTAAACTGCCGTATCCCGTTTCCGTTTAGGGTGAAAATTTTCTTGTTTTCGACCTAGACCATTCGTCATTCTACACCAACCGCATGTAGAAAGGTACGTAGACGGTTTTCTTCAGATCGCATCGAAATTACGTAATTAGTGGTACTTAGGTAGGTCTAGGTAGAGTAGATACCTAGACCTACAGGTTGGCGGTTTTACACGTGTCGCGTTCTGCGCGTACTCGCACTTACTCGGTTCTCTGTCGCAAGATATGGATTGTAAACTTTGAGCCGAAGCTTGCGAATGTCCCATCGAAGATAGCGCGATAGAAAATCTTCTATTCGCCTCTTTCATGTACGATTTTTCCCAAACCGTGGTAGCACGTTCGCGGCCCACAACTCGAATCGATTTGGGAAGATTTTGAAACGTTTCCCTCAGATAAGCCGTGATCTCGAACAGCAACATACACGCGAGCAGTCTCAACGGCATCGGACAAGACGAACTCGTTTGCAAATCAGTAGCTGCAACAAAACCAATGGCCTGGGTCATGTAAGGGCTACACGTACGCGTACTTTGAGTGTAACTCGACCTGGAGTACGATTATGCGCCTACTATGTACCTACCTACCGGCTACACTCGATTAAATTCTTTCATAAACTCGCTTACCTGCCGTAGTAAGTAAGTAAATATAATTACGTACCCTCGTCCAAAAAATCTTCTTCTTCGTCGTCGGCCAACAAGTCACCGTGTTTATTTTCATCCGTCATTAACGTTATAACATCCGGAATATTCTCCTCGTCTTTGTTCAACATTTCATCGAGCCGAGAAGCGATCGCCTAACGTACGAATATCATAGTAAGTACCTACTTGTGTAATACTCGTACGAATACGACTGTACTTATACGAGTATTCGTAGTATACTGCACATAATATGTAGATATATCTATATGTAAGTAGGTTAGGTATTGAAATCTTATTCTCGGACCGTAGAATGAATTTTAACCACGTCCGCTGCAGCAAATTCTCGAGCTTTCGACTCACCTCGGCCCACAAGTGAAACATTTTGCCGGCAGATCGTTGCAGCAATTGCGCTCTTCTCAGACCATTGGGAGCGGTGCTACCTCTAGTGCAAGACAGCGGACCGGACTGGCGGAAACCGGGCAAATTCAACTTGGTCCATAGCGGCCACTGGCCTTTGTTGAAACAGTGAACGTAATACGAGCATTCCAAGAGGAAAGCTGCCCGCGCGATCACAGGCGTATGAGGCTGAATAAAGGAAACGTGAAAATATTCGATAAGTACTTTAAATCTAGGTTGGTACTAGGTAGAGGTACTCTACTGCTATCGTGGCGTTGCTAATCTAAATCATTAACCAATTAATATTTTTTACCAAGTCTAAAACAGCGGCCACCAACGACGGATCTGGAACGGAACCGGGATGACATATCTCCAGCATAAACGCTAATCGCTGCATACCGTTGTATAAAGCGCCGGTCGAAATTAATTTCCTCTCTTTTAGTACCAAGAATTCCGAATCTCGCGATTGATTACCCGTTTCGATCGAGTTTCTTCGACTCAAATCTGCGACAACGTTGATAGATTAACGATACTTTGGTTAAATATGTGTATACCTATAACTAGGTTTATACGAGTGGGTATCTAATTAACCATTTATCGCCATTTACGATTATGTACTTACAACTTCCTTGCGTTTCTTCGACACTTCGACTTTTCTTTTTACCCTTTTTAAAACCGATTTTGTTCAATTGATCGCCTACTCGTTTCTTAGCCTTGAAAAACGTCTGGCCCACGCTAAATGAACAAAAAGACACGACTTAATAAGGATTGGGAAGAACCACGTAGATCGGCGCGACTTGGACCTGGACCTGCTGCGGCCAAAATTAACGAACGAAGAATAACCGCGATTGAAATTGTTAATACCCAATTCACTCGTAATTTTCAAAGCTACCAACTTTTTAAAATTGCAGCTCAAAAAAATCGATTTTTTTGCCGGAAAATCTACGAAAGTGATCCTCTTTTTTTTAATTTAGAAAATTTGCATTTTGAAGAAAAAAACTTTACTTCGAATTGAGAAATCAGAAACCAATCCTCCCTAGTCGGAAATTTTCAGTTTTTAGCACCCTCCTTCGTAAATTATGCCGTCTTGGCCGCGTCCCTCGTCACCTACAGAGTTATAGTTGATGTTTATCTCTGCGATCGCATCGCAACGATGGGACCAGACTGACCTTGTAAAACTTCGAGATGCGGATCTAGTATGCGAATGCTGTAAAGCGCCGATTTGTTGAGACAGCACAGCGTCCAATGGAGATTCGTTATCATCTTGAAAGTGACTGTCTAAAGAATCGGTTCTCGCGTACTCCTTACGCAACCAATTGACTAAGAGACCACAAAAAATGTGAAATAAAATAGCCGAGCGGGGAGGTGTTGCGAAAACAACGAGTATATTCACCTAGACCACTGATTGGAAATCGAGATTGAGTTTTGATTAGATCGGGTCTTTGAAAATATCTTTCGCTATGTCGAGGAGTCAACGCGGGATGTTTTTTTCTAACATAATTACAAGGACTCTGCGAAAACTTGCACTCTTCGTTGTCGTCAGTTTCATGCAGGCTCTGAAAAATGACGAAAATATATTACATTTAGGTACCTACGTATTATTTCAAGTACGTACCTATAAGCGAGAAGTTTAGCAGAGGCGTAGATAAATGAGTCAGTGAACAAGCGGATGTTATAAAACAGAGAAACTTTGCAAAAATCTGAATCAAACACACGAATATGTATTTACTTACAGCGCATGCCGAAGAAGTGCTTCTTTTTTTAATCAAAGTCTTCCTATCTTTGTCGTCGATTATGAAACACGAACCGTCTATCTGCACGTCTTGGTCGCACTGAGGTATATGCCTTGAAAAGTATAGTAACGATAACTCATCACGCAGTAGTGAAACTTTTTGATATTTGTATAGGTAGTGAGTAGGTATATAGGTACCTATACCTACGGTTCTACGGACATGTGAGCGAGCAAACGAAAACTCAAGTATCTACGTAGACCTACCTATAATTTAGTCACTACCTACGTTGGTAGCAAGTGCTAGGCAGCGTAAAGATGACAAGCGCCTAAGTACGTACCTGATGACTTTGGTAGTTTGTACGTTGAATTCTTTTCGATGAGTTTTCACTTCGGTATCGATTAAGCCGCTTAATAAAACCTGTCGAAAAATGCCGCCGTGCGCCTCTTTAATGTAATTGATGAGTAATCGAGCATCGTGATACAAAGACTGCGCATAAATGCAAACAAACAAACACTCGAGTAGGTAGGTAGCTACGTAAGTTACTAACCCAGCGTAGGTACGAAGATGAAACGAATCGTTGTGTATGTAATTGGAAAATACATAGGTACCTAAATAGAGATGCGCTAACTAAATTGAACATTGAAGAGTACCCAGGTCGAAATGGATGCTTGAAAATGATACGTAGATAGCTGCTAGGTAGTAGGTACGGTACGTAGACGTACCACGCACCGTCACTTTTTCACACTTTTTTTCCTTTTCTTTTCGTCGAGATTAAGTAGGTATACCTAGACCTACTATAAATACGTACCGGTACGTATTAGTACATGTATGTACGGGCTAATGACAGCAGCCAACAGGGGTAGCTAACTGATAGTGATGAGGGCATTGCTTGCGCGCTTACCATATTTTCGGGAGCCTTGATTTCCTTAGGCGTTGCCGTCAGTCGAGAAATGAATATTTTAAAAGTGGCCATCAATATTTGACCTTCGAGGCCTCGACCTCCGTAAATATTACCCATGCCGGCTCCGAAATTGCTCGGATATCCGCCTTGAAGCGAGCCGTCGGGCGATTTTACGGTTCGTTTTTGATCTGAAAAACGACGCAATATCTATACCAACCTAATATCTACAGACCCAAAGTATAAGCTCGAGTACCTAAGGCTTACGGCTTACAGCGTCGAATTCGGTAGTTTAGATAGGTAACCTACAAGCTATCTGTACTAATAGCATATAGTATACTTACTGGGCGACAGCAACGAGCAAGGATCCACGCAGAAGCCGCAGAAAGCGTGAAAAAATTCCAGAACGTCGGCGATGGACGAACTCTGGACGAAAGATTGCAAATAATTCTCAAAGTGTTCCATATTGATTTTTCTCAGCCTAGTCAACAACGTGTGGGATTGAGAACGCAATGCGTCCGCCGAGGACGCGGCGCTAATTTTTTGATTTTCATTACAATGATTCGGGCAACCCAGATGTTTGATAATTCTGCAATAGGCAATATACGGCGCGGTGACCACACTACTAATAAGAGTACGAGTACAATACAGATAGATAGGTAGTAGGTACCTATCGGATAGCGAATATCTAGATAGCATACGCTCGCCGCTCGCCTGCGCATCACATTATGGCTTACGAGTATATGCGAGCATATGCTTAGATAAGCGCAAAAGTCACGAGAAGTTAACGCGTGTCGCATACACTATCAACTAGATTCAGCGTAAACCGCGCTAGGTATTTTCGAAATTCCATAAGTAGGTAAGGTACCTCTACTCTACCTACTGTTTCTTTTCAAGTATGACGTACCGCGTACGTTTACTAGCTGGTAGGCAGAGGTACTATCACCTACCGGCTGCCTGCACGGCTGCACCCATAATTAATTATCGCTGTTTATCGAAGGCCTACTCAAGTTACGAGTAGGAGTACTTACCTAAACACCGTGCTTGCAAACAACGATAAAGGATCGAGGATTTTTTGACATTTCAGGAAAGACGCGAAATAATCCAAAGAAAATAAATAACCATTTCTGCAACCGTGTTCGTCTCGAAAATGCTGATGTAATATTCCCATATCGGCGAGTAATCCTAATATTTTGATCACTACGTCGAGAACGTGCACCGAACAAACTATTTTTTCTCTTTGTGAAATACTATGCATGGCCTGAAATCGAGAAGCGCATTACACGTAAAATTCAGTTTGTACGAATGCGTAAACTTAGGTAGGTAGATATATCTAAAAATATCGAGTAGTAGGTAGCTGAGTACGTAAACGTATACCTACGTAGTACATACATATGTATTTATAATAGGTAAATACTAAATACTCGAGTCAATAAATAAATCGGTATACGTAAGTAAATTAGCGAGCGAGTACCTACGAGTACTAATTGGTACTCGATTCACTCGCACGCACAAAATGCGGCGCAGCGCTCGTGATAACTGGCAAGGAAAAAGCTTTTCAGGGCCTAAAAATGTCCGCTACACGTGTCGAAATCGAATGCACCGAGGCAGCAACTAGCAAGATACCGTCCGCGTCACAGACAGAAAACGTGTAATTCGTTTGGTAGGGCTCGGGCATAGGAATATTTGTACTCGTAGTAGGAAAATTGTAGGCAAAAATTACGATAGACAAACGTATTTCGTACGCGTACTTGTAAAACTACGAGAAGATCGATGTCGCCGTCTTTGTTCACGTATCCAGACGCGCCGGCTGCTTCTGGGAACTCTTCGCCGCTATAACTTATGTTGGAATCGGTTAAGGATCGCGTTAGACTGGGCTGCTTCGAATCGCGGCTCATACGGCTATCCTCTTGTTCGCCACCGCCACCGCCGCCCCCGCCACTACCGCCGCCAACACCGACGCTACCACCGTATCGCCTATCGTCGCCGGGGTAACTCTCAAAAGAATGCTTTTCAACGAACGGCACAATATGCAATAAATACGTATGGTTATATGTACTTACCGTCGCTATACTTTTGTTACCGAGCTTATTGTCTACATTCGTACTACCTAATATGCACTTTGGTGCTCGCATACAGCCAGTAGCGAGGTCTTGTGTGATTTTTCTGCGTTACTTGCTCTGCCCCCTCCCCTGGAGGACTATACTTTAATATTTAGAATTGAAATTGTTTCTCACGAAAAATCCATCCGGCATAATGATAGATTTTTTCAAGTTATTGTGCAACGTTAAGTATAGGGAGATTTTCACGAAAATTTAGTCCAACAAACCTTAACGGTTGTTCAGAGTTGGAAAAAAGCTACTTGCCGGTAATATTCGCATCGACCTTTTGTAAGTATACTTTTTAGCGGCAAACAGAATACTCTTAGGAACACTCGCAAGACCTCGCGATTTTTGTTAGCTATGCAAGTAACTGACACCGCGTACATCGAGTTACCTACGAACACATACCTTTCTTCTTAAATAATCAGGCGACGGATTAGGCGTGTGCTGGGTGACCGTTATGACCGGATTCATAGAGTGCTTATCCGAATTACCGAATTTGTCTTCTCCGATCCTAAATGAAAGATCATCGTTTATTATCCAACTAACGGTAACGGGAGTACCATTACATATACTCGTACGTTAAATAGCCTATCTACGGTACGAGATATTTACTTGGACAAAAGAAATAATAATATGTATAAAGGTAAGTTGGGGTAAGTGGGCCGTGCCTTTCTCAAAACCCCCAAAACCACACTGGAAAAATTTGATGGTTGCGCTGTGACATTTACATCGCAAACCTACCATAATAACTGTCATATGGTTCCCAACTCACCTTGAGGAAGCATTAGACCTTTTTGATTGTTTTACTCAAAACTGTCATTTACAACATAGGGTATCCGCCATTTTCAATTTCCCTTCACCGCTTGATTACAACCCATTTGACATGTTTTTGCGATTTATTGGTTCAAAGAGGATAAAAGTATGCCATTGCCTGATGTAAACTTGAGTTGAAAATTCCATTGAGGAAGATTTGAAGCTATATGGTCCAGTTGTCCCGCGTAAGTTTGAATTTTGAAGCACTTGGGCCTGGGTCATGGTGACTGGGGAACTGAGCCACTTTAAACAATGACAACTTTTCAAATTTTTTACGTCGTTTTCGACTAATTTGAGGTCGTTGAACGCTAATTTGACATTTATATTGAGTCAACTAACGTTGTCTAGCCAAAAACAACATCGAAATTACTTTTTTCATCACAACATTCATTTTACAGGTTTAATTTAATCGTAAAAGAAGTTACAAAAAACGAAAATATTGTAAAAAGTTCGAGGAAGAGGCCTAGATACCCTACGCACGTATATCGTCAATTTCATCCTGATGAAAAAAGGGTGAGTGGCCCAGTTACCCCACTTCACCGGGGAACTGAGCCAAAAATATCCAAGAGTCTGGCCTTTCTCACGTCAGGAATGTGTTTCACTCTGAAAAATCAGCGGTATAGGTGTATTGCTATAACACTCCTCTACATCCCTCCCCCACTCGAAGATTTGAGGTTATTCCTCATTAGCATTCCAATTGGTAAAGCATTTTAATTGAACATTTTGTAAAAACAGGGCCCAGTTACTCCAACTTACCTTGATACCGTCTTAAAAAAATAGGTAGATACAGATAGGTACTTAAAAGTTTGATGCGAGGGAAAAAATTGCTAAAGTGGAAGGGCAAATAGGCAACTAGGTTTGTAGCGTTGTAATAGAAAATATGTAGCAGATAGAAAAGTTGAAGGTTAAATATGAACTTACTTGTCGTTAGTTTTGACTTCATCAAGCAAACAGCTAAGAAGAAATAGATAAAATATAACAGCGTATAGAATCGACTTTTGAAGAAATAAAATAAAATAAAATAAAATATAAAGCGAAATAGTATAGGTAGGTAAGTACTCGAATAAGCGTAATAGGTACCCATCTGCTAGAAGGCCTTACAAGTTGGTGATTTGCATAATATATTCGTTAGGTACGGGTATTATATTCGGGATTCGGTATTAGCACCGGTAGGTAGTTGGTTTGGTACATGGTACGGACATAAAAGCCAACAGCTGACGTATTTCTTCACCTACCTTAAGCTAGGCATACTGGTAACTTTAACTAAACCGCCTAATTTGGAAGAGTCGCCTTCTTCTAAAGAAATAATTTTAGTTAACGAAGTAGTGGGATGAGTTAAATTCTTCGAATCATCCGTGTCAGAATCCAGGCTGCGTCTGCATTCCTTTAAAGTGGAATTAATACGAAAACAAAATTAGGTACTTACATATATATTTATTATAAAACTTAGGTACCTATATACTCGTGCATACGCAGTTATTTTCGTATTAAGTAAAGTACCTACGTAAATTCAATACCTATAGCAAGTGTACTGCGCTCGTACGCTACATGATTGCTAGTTGCTACTTGCTACCTACCGTCTCGTAAAAATCATTTTCCTCCGTTTGAGCTAATTTTTCCAAGTTTTTTTCCGATCTCGACAGCAATTTACCTTCGACGAACGTTCGTAAATCAATCATTTTGGCTTTTTTTCTCGCTTTATCTAACGACTTTTGAGCTCGTAGCGCACCTTCGTCACCTGCACCTAGACAGCAAATAGGCGATCGTTAGCCGTTGCAGTCGAGTACTAAGAGGTCTGATACATAGGTAGGTACTTCTACTTATGCGTTCGTTTGGCGAGCTACTAATCACCTGTTAGCGTATGTTTATAATCGCCGCTTGCCACCAGATCTCTGTTATTGTACGTGTACTTTCTTTGCGATTCCGGACTATCGTGAAAAGTTACTTCGATTTTCGGAATCGGTAAAGAATTACTTCTTTTACGAGGTTGGTGCTCGAGTCTCAGTTTATGCATCGTTTGGAGCCTAAACGTAAACAATGGTTAGGCTACATACTTGCGAGCCGTCCGCAGCTATACGATGCGACGCGACGGTAAGTATCTCTACTCGGTACTCACCTTCGATATAAAAAATTCAAAGCCCAAAATACGCCTTCTTCGGGCCACTGCGACACGAATAAACATTTCAATACCGCCACATCCATGAATGTGGCCGCGTGCAAATCTACCGGTTCCGTTGCCGCTTCCGACGCGTTCGTTTTTAACGTTTTGGACGCCTCGAAGGCTATCTCTTTACTTATCGTCAAGCTACAAATTGTTAAAAAATATACCGCATAAACTACGTATCCGAGATAGTATAAGACCTACTACGTACGTCTAACTATATCTACGATAGGTGCGTTATGTAAATGTTTGCTTTGTTTTACCCGGTATTCGTGATAGAATGACGAGCCGACATATGCTGCATTATGTCCGGAGGTAATTGCAAATGCTCCGATGGTAAGGAAGCTCTACCCATAGTACACGCGCTTCTTCCCATCGCCAACTGTAGTATGGACGCTTTGCCCTGATACGAAAAACGAAAAAGTCAAAATACGAAAAAGTATCGCGTGAAAATAAACAGCGACCTAGCTATTTGACAACCAAAACCAGAAAATTACGCGTCCAACTGCAACTTGTACCTACGTACCGAAAATATAACCGGCGAATCTTTGGTAACATCTTCCGACTCGACGAGCGATGGAAGTCTCAAAATCACCTGGAACGTTAAAAATTACTAGTTCGTAGTTCGTACAAAGTTAAGCAGTCGGTACTCCGCTAGATACGTATTTAAAAGTCCGAGAACCACTTACCGTATGCTCGCCGGAACCATTCGAGTATTCCTGAAGTAGAGTTTTAGCGGCCGATTTGGAAAACGGCATCGCGGTGACTTGTGTTACTTTTTCGTTGGATATTTTATTACACGACTGCGTATCGAAATACGCGCAAGCGGCAGCGCCAACCGGACTGGTGTGAATTTGCTCTTCGTCTTTGGATATTTTTCCTATTGCGACACGAAATACGAGTTAGGCACTTATACCTACTACCTGGTGAATGGATATGTACCGTAGGGTAGGTACTCCTATTCGAACAGGGACAACTGCCACTGCCGTAACACTTACGTCCTGGTAGAATATCGAAAGAAGCGTGGCGATGGCGTATTTTTCTACACCAGACGCGATTCGGATGAAGTTTACAATAGGTGGTAAAACAAGGCGCGTCCGGATGACGATATTCCCACAAAGCGCGCCACAATTTTAATCCGTTTTCCAATCTATACGACTGCAGTTCGGACTCTTTAATTCGATGCAGCACCGGCGCCAGCATATAAATGAACAGCTGAGCGTATTTCAATTCAATTAGGCATACGAAACTTTTATACGCAGGTACCTAGTACCTAACTACCTACTTACTAGTTACGTAATTTAATGCTTGGGCGAGACGATACCAACTATACTAGTATTATTATTATATTAATCACTCTAGGTAGGTAAATAAGTAAGATGGTAATAGGAATTCTGCTCGAGTAGCGTTGCGTACTCACCGTAATCGACGTAATCGGAAACAGATAGTAATACTGAAGATGTTGGTTGACTCCGTTTTCAAAATCTGCGTCTGCGCATTCTTCGGCCGCGTCTAATATTATCCAATGCAAAATATACAACAGTTTGGATTCTGTTTGACTGACAGTCTGTAAATCCATCACATCTTTTCTGAAAAAAAAAAAAAAAAATGATGTCAATTTTAAGAAGCAGTCGCAGTCGTGTCGATCACCGACGAGGCGTCGACAGCACGGCCGGAGATTAATGGTAGAGTAGTAGAGAACTCTACACTTGGGAATTTGCTCAAAATGATCTTAATTTTTCATAACTAATGAATAAACTTCATTTCCAAAAATCCACAATTCAATTCATATTATTATTTTTTCAAAAAAGTTTTATTGAAAAAAAAAAAATGAATCCAGGCTGTTTTAATCTGAGCGATCCTACAGATTAACGAATTTATATCAAAAAACCATTTAAGGATAAGCACATTCAGTAGAGAATAAGTGTTATTTGTTTTTATAATAAAAAATATTTGATCGATTATTTTTTCATTTGCTGCAACCCCCTCCCCCCTCCCAAGTAACAGGTAAAAAACGCTCATTACGTCAGTCCCGCGACACCCCCGCATTTTCAAGATTAATCGCCCTGGGGCCTGAATTTTGAACTCTACACTTGGGAAAAAATCAGATCTTCGGCCCTGCCTCTTAGTCTTGCTAGTTTTTAGATGAAATGGCATCAAAAGCAGACTTCGTAGGTCAAAAATAGAGTTGTTGATATATCATTTGATTACATCGAAAAATTTTGAGTTTTACCATCTCTCCACTTTTTCCGAAACCACTTTACGGTTTTAGCTCATAATCATCTCAAAAATGGATTTTGAATCCAGAGATAAGACACCTACTTTTTGGAATTTAATTCAAATTTTTTCAAAACTTCGAGTCGAGGAAGTTTTAGCTTCAATATCATGTATCAAAATGGTATTTTCAATGTTAAAAAGTGTTTTTTAAGGAAATGAATGTTGAATAAAAATATTCATATTTTTGAGAAGTGTAGACTGAGGGTTTCAGAAATATGTTCAATTTACTCAAAATGATCAATTGATCGTGGGGAAAAAAAATGTTTGAAATGAAAGAATTGTGATGCCATCTATGAAACCCGAACAGAAGTTGAAAACGACAATTTTTCGAATTTTTACCAAAAAAAATTTTAGGTACATTTTGAAGCTAAGATCAGTCTAAAAATTCGTTTTTCTCAACAATTTTGAAAAATTCAAATGTAAGTTTTCAAACTTTAAAAAATCATACAAAAATGATGAAAGCACTTAGCAAAAACTGGTTTTCAGTAAAATGACCAGAAAAATATGGAGAATTCAGGGAGGCAAAAAAAAAGAAAAAAAATTCTGCTTGGGTTTTATAGATTGCACCACAATTCCTAACGCCTATCGTCGTTCTCCATTTTTTTTTTTTAATAGGACTTGATTTTCCAAACGTGCAAAATGCATATTGCATACCTGTCATTTTCCAGGCAGGGTGATAAAAACGCGATAATTATTCTTGATACTACAGATTATTCATTAAGTTTTTTTTTCTAACTACGTTGGTCGTTTTTGTAGATAGCAAGTGTTGCGTTTAATTGAGCGAGGTGATTACGAAAGTAGACTTTTGAAAAATTATTAAAAAATTTTCAAAGTTCCACAACGCGTGCTATCTTACTTCGAGCGAGCTTACCCTCTTCCTCTTGCCCACTCTCGAAACATAGTAGCTATCGTGATGATAAAAACGTTCTCTCACTTGTAATAACAAGCTTTATAAATTTCATTCCAATTAACCATTCCGGGGGTACACTGGTAGTTATTTTTAATCAAATCATGATTTTTTTAAAGGCGTAAAATTTTTCCAAGCTTTTATCGTATTTTTTAAATTATATTTTTCAAAGCTGGTACGCTTCGTACTAATTCATTTACCTTTTAAGCACTTCGTTTCGCGTATAATTGGAGCGATGCCAGCTCGTTCATTAGGCCGGTAAAAATGTTACTTTTCGTTAGGTTGGTAACGCCGTGCCGTGCACCTCGACGAGTGCAAATTAGACCGATACGTAATTAGAATTTTCATAAACGTGAAAAACTCTGGCGAAATCGAATTGTCTAAATAGTTGGGCGAATTTTTTGCATACCTACGTTGGATTTTTTTATTGAAACGAGAGAACCAACGGATGGTAGGAAGACGAAAGGAAGGAAATACGTTGGAACAGAAATCTCGAGTGATATTTCGCGTTCTGCGGCAATAATTTGTAAGAGTAATTCGCGAAACATGAAGTATCTGTTTGAATGGAATCGACGATACTGGAATAAAAAGCATACAAAAGGATGCATTTTCAATTCCGAGTAATTTAATTGTGTTTGTTCGGCGTTGACATGCTGAAAAAGGGTTGATGGCGTATTCGAGTTGCATAATTTATTGCAGTTTTTCTTTGAAGCTAGTCTCAGCGTCGGTTTCGCTGCGCGAAATTCGCAACCAGCAGCGGTAATTATTTAAATTGAACGAGAGAATTTTAATTTCCTGTTGAGGTTTTATCGTTGATTGAAATTAGAAACGAATACGGCTTCCGTTACATTGTCTATTTTGGTGTTTTGTTATATAGAGCATACGCATTAAAACGGCGCCGAATTATACTACGTGTATGGTATATGGGGGTTTATGCATTTCGAATGAAATTCATTCTCAAAGGCTTTATATAGAAAATGTTTTCGGATATCGAGTAAAATACGTACATAGGGGAGGAGGAGGGTTGAGAGGAAGAGAGGTCCGTCAAAAATAGGTATCTTTTAGCGCGAAAACGATTCGATGGCCAGCGCGAGAACGCGGATTAACAAATTTCCCGATACTGACACAACCATGAATAATTATTGGACTGGTTGGCAGGTCTCGGGAACGGGTCATTTTTTCATTAAACTCGCACTATTCGACGTTTATAGTATTTTTTGTTTGACACTTTTTTAATTAATTGTACTCATCGTTCGATACCTCCCTGCTTCGAGGTGGGGTGCTCTCTTCGTCGCAGAGGACCGCTACCGCGGTTGCTTTTTAATTACGCGGTAAATTAATATCGTCTCGTTACAAATGTACTGTTATTAAGCTTTTATAAACGCCACACATTGGAGGCGATATCGCAAAGTACACTCGTGTCGTAAGGGTTACCCCCCCCCCCCCTCAATCCCTTCCTAGTCCTACTCGCTCACTCGGTCGCGCTCTTCTCTGTAAATATATTTCTTGGCATCGTATCGAATTCTCTCTTTCGAATGCGTTTTATGTGTTGGTCTTTAGATGGGTTTCGCTGCCACTGCATGGCGTATATTTAATATTTGATTTGTTCGCTGAGTTTGAATCCTTGTCGTCGTTCGCGTTCTCGTCGTCGTTATCGCCGTTTCTCTTCCACCCCGCCCCCTCTCCCAACGGTCTGCTCGCTGTTGTTTTATCAGTTTTTCTTCGAATTGCAGAAGCGTTTTCTTTCCTTTTTTTTCTTCTTTTCACTCGGTGCGGGGTTTCTTTTCGTATTTTCTTTTTTAATTCATCTTCTTGTTTTTGTATTCATCTTACACTCTCGCTATTATTTTCCTACTCGTTGTAATTCGCTTGGAAGATTTTATTATGCGAGTCGAGCCAACAGAAGAGGGTTGAATTGGTGGGCGAGATACCGGAATAAGATGAGAATTCACTTATTCATGTGATTATACAACAGGGTTGCCAATGCTGATGATTTATCATCGGATTTAGTAATTTTTTATGAAACTAAAAAATGTGTATGATTTTCCAAAGATTTTTATTTTTTAGATATTCTTGTACAAACTGTATTTTGAGTTGAAAAATCGAGATTTAGTAGGTATTGAGAATTTCTTCCAACTTAATTTTTCTTCATTCGTCTCTTTAATTGAAGTTACCATCTTTGAAATTCGAAATTGATATTTGATGACTTCAAGATCTTAGATCTTTCTTACCCTTCACTCATTGATGGAATTATTGTCATTTTCGCAACTGCAAACAAAAATTTTGTAAGGGGGATTCCCAATACAAGAAAAAGTTGTGGAAATGAAGCCTGGCTGAAAAGAGTGAGTTAAACGCTACTATGGTTGCTCAGTCATTAGATCTTCAATCTAGGACTGCAAAGTATTGAACAAAATAGTCCAAGGCTATTCCTACAAGGTCCTACCATTCAAATTGTCAATCATTAGGTTAAAAAAAATAAAAAATAGACATTTGACTGATGAAACCGTAATTGAATGGTCCCTCTGTCTGATAGTGGACCTCTCGAAAGAAAATTTTTAGAAAAAGAATCATGGTAGGTACACACTTTCCAACTATGCCCATTATTGAAGGAGTTATTTGATTAGAAAATGTCGTAATCCCTTCAATAATGGCAACAGTTAAAAAGTGTATTTCCTATTTTTTGGCGCAAAAATTAAAATTCATAAAAAATGAAAATTTTTTAAAATTTTCTGAAAAAATTTATTTGAACGGGCAATTTGAGTAGTGGACCTCGTATAAAAAAATGTTTGGAGAAAGAAAGATATAATATACACTTTTTCCCTATTTCCGATGTTGAAGGATCTAGGAGTTTTCTTATCCAGGTAAACCCTTCAGAAATGGAGATAGGTAGTCAAAAAATGTATACGGTACCACATTTCTTCAGAGAAATCTGGAAAAAATTGAATACACTTAATAGGACCTAATTTTGAAATTTTGCCTAACAAATTGATTAAATGGTCAATTTGAGTGATGAATATCGTAAAAAAGATGTTTGGAGAAAGAAAGATACCTACTGAATACGAGTACTTTTCCATCATCTCTAATATTGAAGGGACTGAAATCTTCTAATTAAGTATAGCTCCTTCAAAAATAAAGGCAGGCAAAACTCAAAAATCACAATTTTGGGCCAAAAATCATTCAGCAAAATCCATCACTCATGTACTTACTAATTGAGGGCAGGGGCGGAACAAGGGCCTTCGCGCGAAAATTTCGTTTTGAGTAAATCGCGTTTGAAAGTTTAGTTTGATATACCTCAACGAAAAAAAATTCTACAATATTGCGCTTTGTCTCATTTGAAAGAGCAACTCTTCAGCTACATTTTGGCAGTTTGACATTTGAAAAAAGTCCACTCCTTCCCCCCTC
>FIZU01001450.1:0-19378 GCA_900064475.1 Pseudococcus longispinus
TAATATTGGCAGGAGGAGACGGCCAAATTAGGGGAGAAGGTGTCAATATTTAACATTTTTTACTCCTTAAGTCAAGAAAACGCCAAACGGTGGTTGGGTCGTTAAGTTCTCTCAAAAAAATTATAGAAAATCGTTAAATTTAAATTTTGTTATTCCAACACCTTTACATACTCCTTTTTAGTTGAACATCAAATTTCAACATTTTCTCTTAACACTTACGTTTAAAGGAGCTACTTTTTTTCCTGAGAGAAACTCCTGAGTAAAAGAAAATAAAGGGGTGAGTCAAAATTGCTAGTGTTATGACCCCATTGAGCCCTACATCGCCATCGTATTGTATTACTATATGGGTTCAAGAATCCTGGTTTGATGTCATTGGGATTGAATTCCATTTAATACCCTCCCCTGGGGCTATGTTAAAGGGTTACTGATACCGATTTCATTCTGAATTATATTGCTGTCCTATCGACAGCTGTTTATATTGGTGTTTGGGTTTGGGGTTACTGACACTAGTCTAAAACTGATTATCAGATCTCTACTTCCATTTACAGTAAAGGGAGCTTATTTAGTGGAGAACACAGAGATTTAAACCTTACGAATGTTAACAGTTATAGAAACGATGAAACATGGAAATTTCAAGTGACTTGTTCAAAATACTTCTCTCCATTTCTCTTCAATTCAAGCAAGCACAGAAAAAAGCTTCACCAAGCAAAAATAATTCTTTACTCATCCATCTACTCGACTGCTCTTCTCACGATATCTCCTCCATCCATCGTTCTCAGCTTAAAAACCACCCGAACCCACACTCGTATTATACCTTAACGCGGAACCGATCACACCGCGTATCACCATAATTCCAGCTAGTAAACGAAATTCATTTAATTAAAAGCTCGCTCGCACGTATCAATAAACAACGACAACGACATCGACGAAAAAAAAGAGCAAACTCAGCGTATTTTTTTCAAGCATCATCGTGATTTCATCCGAATCCGAACCGCGTCCTGTCCTCACTTTCGTGTCAAGTTGAAAAACCCCTCATTTAATAATACGTTCAACGCTCGATCGTCGACTCGTCGTAGGTAAAAATATGGCCGCTTTGCCAAACGCCCGTGCACGCGTGTAAACATATTTAAAACCATAGCGGACACGACTGACTACGACCAGCGGTTAATTTATTTACCGCTAATTACAGCCTATTACTGAATCACGTTTTTCATTTGAAAAAAAAATCTCCTAATATACCAGACAACGTATCGTATCGTAACGTAAAGTTTCGGTACACATTTTTGTAACACGGTTACCCATTCGACGATACCGAGACTTCTTCTATAACCACGTCCGAATATATAAATCTGTCAAAACATTATATATTCGTTGTTTTGGCAAACCATCTGGACATTCGTCTGTATATTCCGGGAATTAAAAAATACCATTTAGATCGTAACTCGTTTTCTCATTTTGTAAGCTGTGATACTCGTAGTATGGTACCACGAGGAAAATGAGGAAAAGAAGGTACAACCGAATCTCTAAAACACATATTATTAATACGGCGAGGTACCTTAATACCTCTTGTGGTATATTGCGATGGTATTATCAACTTCCTACGCGTTACTTCGGGTCATTCGGCGAATTCAAACGAGTTATTATTTATTTCCTAATTTCCAATATAGCTATATTTTTGTTTTTTCGAATTTATTTCCGCGTAAATTTTGTTTTCGTATGCATAGTCGAGTAATCTTCCGATGTACATAAGCCGAAAAAGGTTCCCATCAGGTTTAATGTACTGTTATTGCATAATTTTGTACATTTTTATGGTTCCAACAAACTATCGTAAGCGTGTATGCTACAGGGGTTCGAAAATGACAAGACATCGTTTCAATAGGAAAGAGTTACGGTTTTTTTGACAACTTTTAAATTTGGTGCCTAGGCGAAACCTTCATGCTGAGTCTACAGAGATTCTGAATTATTTCAAATTTAGATTATTAACGAGGGAAGATACGAGCATTCTTAAAGTGGACCAATTTTGACGGTTTTTCTCAAAAGCTTGGTGGGAGGGGTCAAAGCATTCCAGTTATAGAATGAATTCAAAATAATTCGGTAAAAAACTAATTAAACCCTTTCCCCATATTTTGGTTCGAATTTTAGTGGTAGCATAATTATCTGCACCAAAGAAATCTTTAAAAAAAATTCTTCATTTTTGTCTTTTTTTTGAGAAAGCATAAGAAAGTGTTTTTTTTTAGAAGGATATGTCTTATGGCTAGTGGGGGGGAGGGGAGTCAATCTGAAAATGTTGTCCATTTTTCGTGTTCATAAATTTCGTCACGAAATTCCTTGACGATGACTGTCAAACTTCTTTGGACCTGGAAAAATTTTCAGATTTCCATTGACTTTTTGAACTTGAAAATTTTCAGAGATGATGCTGACTTTCAGAAATGTCAGACAAACAATTTAGATTTTTTGAATTCGGAAAATTGACATTCAAACATTTTGACAGACCATTTTGGACTAAAAATTTTTAAGAACTCAAATTAATTTTTGGACTTGGAAAATTTCAACTTTATGGACTTAAAAAATTTCAAGAAAATTCGAATCAGACATTTTGACGGACAGCTTTTTACCTAAGGCTGACTTTTAGACATTTTTCTGGACTTTTTTGAACTTGGAAAAATTTTAAGATTTATACTGACTTTTTGTAGTGGGAATTGGATTTCGAAAATTTTCAAAAAAAGTCCATTACAAAACTTACGTACGAAAATCCATTACAATGACTTTTAGATATTTTGTCTGGCATTTTTGAACTTGGAAAATTTTTCAAAATTCAAACGACTTTTGGAAAATGTCGTAAAAATGTATACAAATATCTCAAAAATTGATCAAAACATTTCTCACAAAAATTATTATTAAAATTTGGGGTGAATAAAAATGTACGAATTATCACAAAAATAGAGTAAAAAGCTGAGAGAAAATTTTCCAAAAACAGAATTCGTGCCGAAATTGAAAATCGAAAATTCTTGTTTTTTTCAAGTTGATATTTTGATCAATTCGTACACTGACCCCCTCCCCTTCTCCATCCGTAAAATACGTATGAACGAGAAAAAAAAAAATTTTTAATACAATATTCCATATTTTTCCAACAATTTTTAGAATAATTTCAACAATTTTTGTCGCATTTTAACAATTTTAGCGTTTATTTTACAATTTTAAACAATTTTTACGATAATTACGACCATTTTAAACTATTTTTGGAATATTTTAAACGATTTTAATGACATTTCAACAGCTTTGGCGCCGATCCGAAAAATCGAATACACATCTATACAATCGACAAACTAGCCTTATGAAATTTTATGCGTTTCGTCGTCAGATCACTGACCAGAAAAAATTCGAAACAGGTTCATTTCAAATCATATGCAAAAATTTTCTTTAGTCAACATCATTAAAATAATGATAGAAAAAAATACTTCAAATTCAGAAAATCAACTCGTAAAAAAATCTACGAAGTAAATCAATCTTCAAAATATATAGACAATACCTCAAATTTCCTCAACTTTAGGTTTATTAGGACACATTTCAGAACCACAATCTCAAACAACAACGACCACCAATCATCAATAGCTGTCATAGAAGATAAACAAAGCAAACAAAAACAAATTAAAACCATCAGCTTCAGTCTCTCTAAAAACTGAAACCGCAAAAACAAAAATATATTCTTGTATCGATGACTCAGACTTTAGAGAAGTACGACTCATTAGAACCAGTACCACGACCTGAAGATCAAATTTACGATAGTGACAACCTGTTTGTAGATAACTACATATACCTACTTACATTTCCACAAAAAAGTCAATTCGGTGAAATTATTTTTCACAAATAGAACATCTCGTTGCGTATTTTATGAAAAATACACTTCAAATAAGCAGGAAAGTGCATCCTAATACCATCAAAAAAATCCCACTCTCTATCGACAACATTATACAAATCGTCAGTATATCTTATACGACAAAACAATCGAGCCAGACCACAATACCATATTAAAAGGACAAATATCGAAACACGTGACTGCTGGGAAACATTAAATCAAGAAATCCGGAGACGAGCAACCACAACGTTTCACTTTTTTACATAATATCTAATAAAGCGAAATATTTCGCCTGTTATCAATACAGGAAAAAAAATTTATGTATTCGTGAAAGTGTACCCATGCTGCCTGGCACCGCAAAAAAAAACCAACAACAAACAAACAGAACAGCAAACGAGAAAAAAAAGGTGAAAGTTGACGAAAAATTTTATTTTTCTCGTATAATCTGCATGATCTCGTGTGTTTTTTTTGCGACCCACACATTATAATACGAATGTAAATTCGCAGATGTAGCCGAGCCGACTCGACCAGTAATCTTGCAGATTTTGATGATGTGACTCGACCAGTAACTATAACGTCACCTTTACCTCCCCCTCTGGCACCTTCCAAGCTCTAGTAAGTATAATCTTGTTGACTAATACGATCCAAGGCTAACTTCGCCATTAAACGATATTTCACCCAACACTTCTCTGTATACTATAAATGCGAACTCGATACAAGGAAAATAAACAATAAGATGTGGATATCGAAGTCGAATGAATATTACAATTACAATAAGCAGATTACGAAACGCAA
This sequence comes from Pseudococcus longispinus, assembly GCA_900064475.1. NCBI lineage: Eukaryota > Metazoa > Arthropoda > Insecta > Hemiptera > Pseudococcidae > Pseudococcus > Pseudococcus longispinus. Next base: position 4,652 of record FIZU01001450.1, read on the forward strand.
AGCATATGTTTCGCACCACGGAGCTGAGCGGCGTGCTAACAATTTAATACACGAGATAGCATGACTCTTCCATGCGGAGCTTTTCTATCTCCATCTCTCTCGTGCCTTCTCTTTCTGTCGCGTTTACTTTATAGCGTGCTTAAGAGACGTTTATTTCGATAAATTTCGACCGTGACTTGTGAACTTGAAATTATTTCAAACGTTCGTTTCATAACACTCGTTTCCTAGATTCTATACCTACTCAATACGGTAGTGTGGGAGGGAACGCGTGAATAATTGAAACAAACGTACGTACGCCATGTCCTTTTTCCCATCGTCGTAATTTTTCAACGCTACGTGAGATTTTGATAGGTTTAAATTTCGACTCAGCTCAGGTAAGCTTTCTTTTCTTATACGATGGCCATGTCCGTTCGAGCTCAAATATTAAAACGTCTTCTGGACTTCGCATCGCAAAACGCCGCCATCAACCATTACGAAAGTTTTTCCACCAGATTTTTCTCGAAATACATTTTTCCTGCCATTTCGCTCGACTTCATTTACTATACCAGTTTCAAAGTCGCCTTTCTTGTAAAACGTAATTTTTTTCATTTCGGCGGAAATTTTTTTAATAAATTAAATTTATGGATAACGTTATAGTATACAACCGATGTATATTGTTACTTTGAAAAAAGAAATTCGCGGAGGAAAAAATTTAATTTCGAGAATGGAGATAAACTCGCGTACGTATAAAGAGCTCGTAAACGTACATTTACTTCGTAATAAACAGATCGTAAGATGAAAGATGAAAATTTAAAATTTAATCAAAATATTATCAGTTGATAAATATGCCGAAATTCGAGCGTACCGTTTTTAATTACTCGAGTTTTCTCAACGTATGAAAAAATTCAACGAAAATTTGCTCCAGATTTCCATCAATGAAGTGAATTAGCGATTGATTTTTTTGCATGTGCTATTCCGTCAACCATTCGATAAAATTTGAATTAAATTCAAAGTACCTACATAAAATTTGGCAATCTAAAGATGGTTCAATTCCTTTTAAATATTTAGTTTAATTTTCCCTATCAAATTGAATGGAGGTCTTAGGGTCATAATTAGTAAATCGTTACTGGACTTTGATTCTTTCGCAATAAAATATCAATTTAAATGTGACGACGTGATCTGCCGCAATAGAAACCAATGACGTAAATAACTAGGGTGTAGGGTGGGGTGGACCTAAAAACACGAAAATCCGTTTTCAGGAAGCAATACCGCGGAAAAGTTGCGTCTTGGTGAGACATGAAAAATGAAAAAAAAAATTATTGAAATCGATTGATATCTTCCATTCTCGCGAGAGTCAATTCAATTTTCTAAAATTGACAAAAATTTGATAGATATAAAAAATTTTAAAAATCGTTGAAAATAATTCAAATTAATTTTAGAGTTTATTTAGAGACTAATTAGATCAGAAAATACGATTTTTTCAAAAAAAGTCAACATCCTGTAACTTTTTTCAGTTTTGCTTCATAGGCAAAAATAATTGTTTTCTGGTAAAATTGAAAAAAGCTATAAGATGCTGACTTTTTTTGAAAAAATCATATTTTCTGATCTATAATTAATCTCTAAATAAACTCCAAAATCCATTTGAATTATTTTCGACGATTTTTAAAATTTTTGATATCTATCGAATTTTTGTCAATCTTAAAAAATTGAAGGCTCTCGCGCGAACGGAAGGTATCAATCGATTTTATTTGATTTTTTTTGTCATTTTTTCTGTGTCACCAAGATGCAACTTTTCCGCCGTATTGCTTCTCGAAAATAGAATTTTCATGTTTTTCGGCCCACCCTGCCTGGTGCAAGGGACTTTGGATGATTAAATTTCAGTTTTCAAATGCACTTTTCCTCCAAAATTTTCGTCTTCATTTCGTTTGGGCGAAATACCTTTGCTTCTTTTGGTAAAATAATGAGTATTTTTTTGAAATTTTACACAAAATCCTATTTTTCCACGAAGAACCCACCTCCCCTCCTCCCCAACCATTGATAGAAATTGCAAACTGTATTAGTATAAAATGGGAATCACAAGAGTATTTCAAATTTGACTTTTTTAAATTTGATTATCAAATCATATATTTCGTCAAACAAGTGTTTTTAAAGAGAAAATTTCTGTCTGGAAATTTCTCCAGGAGTCAGAATGAGGACAAAAATCATATTAGTTCAATATTAATTCATTCAAAATATTTTTCTGGCACATTCAAATTCGAAACTTCAAGCATGAATAAACTTTTGAATCTAAAAAGCCGAAGATGAAGAAGACAATAAAGGAAAATTTTCATAAAGAAAAATGAGAAAAAGTACCAGGTGTCTAGTAACAGTAAGTGGGTTATAAATACAGGAGATTTAAATACAGAGCGGCCAATTTATAAAGTCGATAGTTTTGAAAATGAAAAAAAAAACACTTCAACTGCAAAAATCTCTAAAACTGAGTCCCCTAAAAAAAAAATTAATGAGTCATCGAAGTAAGAGAATTTCAAGCTCTACAATTTTCATCCCATACATTTTTTCGTAGCACCCTTAATTTAGACAGAAACTGCATATTTATGGGGAAATTCACAAAGCGTAATTTTTTTTCTTAATTTTCAAAACCATAGATTTTGTAAATTTCTCATAAATACGGATTTTCTGGCCAAACTAAAGGCGCTACGAAAAAAATGCAAGGGATAAAAATTATAAAGCTTGAAATTCTCTTTCACCTAAAAGCTATTGATTTTTTTTCTTGGTGGCTTAGTTTTCGAGATAATTGTCGTCAAAGTTGCTTCATTTTTGAAATTATCGACTTCGTAAATTTCCTATTAATATGAATTTTCTGGCCAAACTATGGGTACTACGAAAAAATATAAGGGATGAGAATTGTAGAGCTTAAAATTCTCTTTCTTCGACGATCTATAAGTTTTTTTCCCTAGAGGACTTCATATCGAGATTTTTGCAATAAACGTGGTTTTTTTCATTTTTAAAATCATCGACCTCATAATTGAGCCATCCTGTAACCAGATATCACTAGAGGAAAAACCATGTTCCTTGTCTTCAAAGTTGGAGTAGTAAATGCTTTTTTGAAGAGAAATGGTAGTACTCTAAAAACATAATAAACCAACTGATATTTTTTACCCAACTGTGAAATTGAAGGAGCTCCCAAAAAAAGTTGGTAGAAAAAATTCAATCTTGGAAATTAATTGATGGCTTTAACTGGGGTCGACTGAATCTACCAGACCCCCCTCCCCCTTCATAGTTGAAAAATTTGGAGAAATTGGGTAAGTTGGACAAAAGTTGGCAGCACTGGTCAAAAGTTGGCAAAATTTGAGAAAAGTTTATGAACTTTTCAAGTTTGGAAAATAACACGAATATCTAAAATTTTCGCCCTCACTTCGCTCGAGTTCATTTAATGGGTTTAAATTTTGGAATAAAATAAAAAGTTCCTTTTTAAATTTTACATTAAATCGATTTTTTTCTCTCACCCCCCCACCCCTTCCCTCACCTTGAATCACTGGCATAATTTTCATTAAATTTTCTAAATGATATTAATCTCTTGATAAAAGTTGATAAAATTGCCAAAAAAGTTGGAAAATCGCACCGAAAAGTTGACAAATTTGAAGTCACTAACAGTCCAAAAAATCCCCAAATCTATCACTGATGGAGATGTTTTGCTTAAAATCAAAATTGAAGGATCAAGTTACATTCAAACTGAAAGAACTTGTAAAAAATTTGAAATTTTGAAGTTAATATACATACTCACTTTAAATGCTTTTTAACCCCTGAAATATTGATGTTAGGCAATAAATCAATATGATCAAATTCGCATATTTTTCAAAATTCTATTTATTTCCATAATCAACATTTTTCATTTCAGTACGCTTAGAGCCCCTTCAATTTCGAAGTTGTACAAAAAAATCATCAGAAAAAAATGTGCTCAATTTTCCAGGTATTAATCATTCCAATATGTAATTGAAAATATGCTTTGACCCAAATTCTTCTGAAGGGGCACTATCTCTTTGAATTTTAACTTGAGCAAAAATAAGGTAAACCCAAATCTCGTGGGTTGACATCCACTCATCATCCACATACATCACTCATAATCAGAAATCGATTTTCTATCCTGAACTCGAATCAATTTCCTTCTTCAAATTAATCGTAATTCCTCAACTTCCTCTCGATAAATAGGACACCAAAAAAAATTCCACCAAATTTACTGTCAAACTCCTCCTTCGGCCTTCCTCCGCATCAATTCTGGAAAAACCACTCACAAAGTCTATACGTTCAATCAACAAATATCAAAAAGAGTTACAACACAGCGACAAAATCACTTTACGCCAGAATTCAGACAATACTCGCTTCGACAGAGCACGTGAGCTGAGAAAACTATTTAATTAACTGGTCCATGTTATAATAACATTTTCTTTCTTATTGATATAAATTTTTAAAAGAGAAGCAAAAAATAACACGGTCACACAGATGCCATTAAAAACGAGTTCGCCATTTCTAATGAACCAAATTATATCGATGACTCAATTACAACGATAGTTGACGAGTTCAAAGGAGCACTGCTATTTTCAAAACTGTTCAATTAAATTTCATTTTGGAAATTTCAAACCAATTAAAAGCGAATTACTTTTCAATACTTGTTAACCTAATTTTACTCCAGTTATTGGTTTTCGTTTTATGCAAAAAAAGAAAAAAAAAGTAGCGAAGTTACTTCATTACTTAGAATCTTACCGTAAATAAAAACAGCGACGAAAAACATCGGATCGTTACGAATAGCCGAAATAATACTCATTCTGAAATCGAAATTTTTTTTTCACCGAAATACAAGTAGCCTACACATTTATACTACAAAGGTACCTATCCGACTTGCAATACACGATTGCTGGCCTTTAACGATACCCGGCCAACTACACTATGAAAAAAAATTACTTATCATTAACATTGAAATAGCTAACGAATAATCAATTCTAGAGCATGTACGAATTTACGTACAAGTATTAAGAGTACAGATGCTACGTGACTACACGAGCAAATACCATCCCGAGAGAATGTGAACAAGTTCAAGTGTAACTATACTTGAAAAATCATTCGACATGATATTTCGTACTAAGCACATAAAGCTCTATGCCATCGAATACCAACATTTACCTACCGTACATACGTATCCGAGTATAGGTAAATATTTCGAATCAAAGAACCTAGCTAGCGTGATTATTTACCATTTTGGTCGTCCTCGTCGTCATCGATAATCCATTCAAATTTCATAGCCTCCCATTTCCAATGCTCTTCGTCCTTTATACGGATGGATATTTCTATACAAACTCACATATTTACCTATCGACTCGCCAAACGTGAAAATGGCATCAAGAAAATGCACCCTTCTCCCTCCCTCGCCGCCTCCATCCTATTTAATCTTTTAGCCATTAGTTTCGTCACAGAAGTTTCATTAGTATGGATAATTTAAAACCACAGATAGAGGGATGCCCTGCGCACGTACTTTATTTACATTTATCGCGCATTTGATATGCCTAAATCCACACCTCCGAGCAGTTTTTCCGGCGGAAAATTTTTTCACCAATGTCGAGCAGCACGTCATTACCCAAAAAAAAAAAGAACCAGCACACCGCGCCATCGCCAGGGAATTTTGTTTTTTTCTTTCCAACTCAAAGACTAATTATATCACGTCGTAGAATAATCCAACGTGGAATAATTAAGCGTCGAAATTCAATTACTCAAAATACCTTTTTACACCGTAGAACGAGACGCGATCTTTCATAGACGAAAAAGAAGGCAGAAAAAGAACAAAAAGAGATACGTTGCTTCGACTTTAGATCTAAACGTATAACTCGTGTAATTTTCTTTTGTCGAGAGGAAGTTTTTCATGAAATTGTTAATTAAAAATAAAACCAATTTCAACTTTCACTTTTTCGTAATCAACCCTAATAAAGAGTCTTTAAAAGACAAATAATAAGAGGTCGTTTTGATTCGGGTGCTGTTAATTATACGTATATACGCGCGAGTCTCTGTATGCGCTTTTTAAAAAGCGAATAATAATCGACTCGCGCTGAGTCTATACATCATTCTGACATGTCTGACTTCTTTTGTCATGTCTGACGTTTCGGTTCAAATGAGTCTTAATCTGTTTCTAGTACCGTCGTATTCGTATGTACGAGTATACTTCCGACGTTCAAGAGATTTCTGGTGTGCCGCCGTGGTGGTACCCCCCGCACGGCCTTCCATCCGTCGTACGCCATCCTTCGGTTCGCGATGCCGGTGCACGACCGCGTCATTTTATACTAAGCTGCGGTAGCTTTGAGCACAATGCGAAAATCAGAATGTATCCGGAGGCTATGCTACTTCGACTTATTTTTAATACGTAAATCAACATCAATTGCGGTGATTGAATGGAAACAGCTCGTGAAGATATCTACGTCTTGATGAGCTGCGATGGGATGATTTTCAAGGAGAATTTTCAGCATTCTTTTAGGCGAGGAAAATGCGAAAAATCATGGCGAGGAATATCAAAATTTTTTTGCCTTCTGTAATCATTTGGACAAGTCCTAGAAACATGAAAAATCTGAACTACCTGGAAAACTGCATTTCTTTGGAGGCTAAAAAGGATGTTGAGGAGTAGAAAAATTCAAATTTTTGGTCCAGACTCTCAAAAAAGATATGAAGGATGCATTTCAGTTTCCTATGATTTTCGGAAAAGGTTCTGAAATTGGTTTCAAAGACCCAAATGGCGATGTGACACCTTTAAGTTTATCTAATCTCAACAGTAGCATAGCCAGAGTGGTGTTCAAGGGAGATAGGTCTAGGTTTAGACAAAAATATGTAGAAAAGAAGTTGAAATTATTGGATTTTAGAATCATAGGATGAGTTGATATCCTTCTATTAATTTATCAATTTTTTATTTTGACTCAGAATTTTCATCAACAGTCGTACAAGACAAAAATTAATTTTTGAATGCGTCATTGGGCGAGGGTCCATGCTCCCAAAATTCCCTCATTTTGAAAGGCTAAAAATTGAAATTATAAAACGATTTTTCTTTGGAGGTACATTGATCTCTTAATTCTTTTGTAATCTCAAATTAATTAAATTCTTCTAGTGACTTAAAGTTTGCCAAAATTTTAAATGAAAGCATGGCATCGTAATTAAATTCTTCCAAAAAAAAAAAGGTAATTCCAATTTTCAAGTTTTCGACATGGATATGTCTTGAGACACGTCTCAATTTTTGAGAACCTGCATGAATGAGTTTCTGGACTTGGGGAAATTTCAAGTTGTGAAAGCGGTTCAAAAAAAAATTGTAAAATCGTTGAAATTTTCATAATCATTCAAAATACCTGTGACTATATCGCTCGAAAAACCGTGAAAATTGGTGAAAATGTTGATGAAATGGTCAAAAATTTTATAAAAATCTGAGAATATATTGTAAAAATTGTCAAAAATTCGTAAAAATTGTTTGAAATGTGGTAAAAATTATTGAAATTGTCATAAAAATTGGTAATAATATCGCTGATCTGGCCACAAAATCATGAAAACTGTAAAAAATCACTTAAAAATTGTTAAAATTTTCACAAAAATTATTCAAAATATGAAAAAACGCATTAAAAAATTATTGAAATTGTCAAAAATGTCGAAATTGTCAAAAATATATTGATAAAAGTAAGTAAAAATGTCTAAAAATCAGCATTATCTCTGAAAATTTTCCAAGTCCAAAAAAGTTTGTAAAAATGTCTGAAAGTCAATTTTGTAAGTTCAAAAAGTCTGAATTATTTGTCTCACAAAATGTCCAAAAGTCGGCATTATCTGTAAAATTGTCTATGTCCAAAAAGTCAATTGAAATCTGAAAATTTTATAATTTCAAAAATCTGAAATTTTTACAAGTCCAAAAAAATTAACAAAATGTCTAAAAGTCATAAGTATGAAAAATTTTTCAGTCCAAAAAAGCCTGGAAAAATATCTAAAAATCATCAGCATTACTTCTGACTTTTCTGAAAATTTTTCAAACCTGACAAAATGTCTAAAAGTCATATAAATTTGAAAATTTTCATAAGTCCAAAAAAGTCTGACAAAAGTTAGCATTATCTCTAAAATTTTTTTAGTTCAAAAGGTCAATCGAAATCTGAAAATTTTTCCAAGTCCAAAAAAGTCTGACAAAATGTCTAACAGTCATCGTGTAACGCAATTATCCATAGCAAAAACATATCCTATGCTAAAAATAACGTAAAAAAGGGCCAAAAATCATGAAAATCGTCGAATATTTCGTAAAAATCGTTGAAATTATCCTAAAAATCGGCAAAATGTGGTAAAAATTTTCAAAAATAAAGTAAAAGTTGTTACTCTTTTCATAAAAATCATTTGAAATACCAACGAAAAAAATCATAAAAATCCTCGAAAATGATGTCATAAGTCGAAACTTTAACAAAAAAAAGTATTATAAAAATGATCAAAAAATCATGAAATCAGTCGAAAGTCTCGTACAAACTGCTGGAATTTTCACAAAATTTTCATGAGTTTTCACCATTTTTGCGTTATTTTCACTGATTGAAAATTTCTGAACATTGCAACGTTTTTCAAGGCATTTTAATTTTCAACCACTTTTACGATATTTTTAAAGGATTTCTAAGCATATTTTCACACTTTGAACGATATTTTCGATGGTTTGACGACTTTTTGACCTTTTTAACGAGGTTTTCACTGATTTTTATGAAAATTTAGAAATTTTATACGAAATTCTCGATGGTTTAAATAATCTTTTGACGGGTTTTACAATATTTTAAATAATTTCCATGGAAATTTCAACAATTTTAATGATTTTTTGACAATTTTTACAATATTTTTACCAATTTTTTTGAGAAAATTTTGACAACTTTAACAAGATTTTCATCAATTTTTTAAAAGCAGATTTTTTTCAAATTTATAGATTTTGATGAAACAATTATTTTCTATTGACTTTTCTAAAAACATTAATTTTCAAAAAAATTATACATAGATTTGGATCAATCTTTGAAAATATTTTATTTCTATCCAGCAATTTTCCAAAAAAAATATTTTTTTTATATTTTGATAGATTTTGATTCCTAAGAGTGCATATCAATTTTTCAAAAATATCGTGTTTTTGGGTCAATACTCGCAATTTTCAATCATCTTTGAAAAGTTATACCAATTTCAATCGCTGTTAAAAGAATATCGGTGTTAAGTCAGTATTGATTTTGATAGATTTATTTTGTTACTATAGTTTTTATTTTCATACCAAGTATTTCAAACAACTGTTTTATCGGTTTTGTTTGAAGTAATAGACCGATGAATCATTTCCTGGTATTACCCATTTTATCTTTCTCTTCTTTTGATTAAAAATTACGATAGGGCATCATTCATGGAATATTTTTAGACAACGCCGAATTCGATAACCTTTATATTTTCTCGCACGTACAAATATCTATAATAGTTTGAAAAATTGAAAAACTTATTCGTTCGCCGATATTACCCACGTAAAAACCGCACGTAAAACGCAGACAGACAGATACAAATACTCGTATAATCGAAAGTAGAACATTAAAGTTGAAAAAAATAATAATGAGACTAATGCAAGCGTGGGTCGATTTTTCCCCCTTAATCATCGTCGCGTATTCAACACATACATGCACATGTTTTCGACATCGCGTCATGTTCGTAATACCTCGTACATTACATTACAAAAGTTAATAAAAAAATACACAGATTCACACGCATCGTATGAGTGAGATTTTTATACATACGTACTCCGGAGCTTAATGCTAACATATGTTAATTGACTTTACATCTACAAACGTCCGCGCGAAGCTCGTGTTTATTATTAAAATGGCATTATCGTATGTACTGTTTGGTAGTACGAGGATTAGGAGATGGCGAAGAGGGGCAGATCAAGATGAAGATGCTGGAGAAGGAATTGAACGTATGAGCGGTGCTTTTGACGTCATAAATAAATTTTTATCGCGACCGAGCCATGTGCATGGCGCGAATAATTAAAAAAACAAGGCTCGTCATCGTTGTTTTATATGGTACATTTGTTATAATAATGTTTCCACCCAACAAGGACGTAGCCAAAGCAAATTGACATGTGGATGTGTTTTTTCTTCGTACAAAATGTAAGAACTTTTTATTCATGATGTGTTTCCGAATGTGCACCTTTTTTGGTTCCTAGCTTTTTAAAAAGTATGCGGTTTTGCGGGTATAATGCATTATGATTTCCCTGCGGTATTGGTTACCTACGAGTACGAAGGTTTTGCTAACTGTTCTTATTTTACCCAACCTGAAATTCTCATGTTGAGTAATTTTGATTTGGCTCGTGAGTGAATAATTAACTTGCGAGTAATTTTAAACCAAATTTAGTTTGAACGGAAGGATGTTGTGTGTATTACAATATGAAAACCTTCGATTGAGCGAGGAGAGAAAGTGTAGAAAACTTGAAGTAAGAAAATAAGTGAATAGATGAATTGTATTTTTTTTTCTTCCTCCTGCACTGCCTGGTTGAAAAGAGAGCTCATTTTTGACCCTTTTTTTTGACCAGAAATGAAGATTTATTTCAATCGGAAACTCTCAACAGGTACATGAAAAAAAAATTCTAATTTTTGGGGGCTCAAATTAAATACAGGAAAACGAAAAAATTGAGATATCAAGATTTTGATTTTTTTTTAAATTTTTTTCCTGCTTACTAGATAAAAATGCAAACATGTTTGAACCTTTTTGACTCCATGAAGAAGAAAAAATCCTAAAAACCAAAATTTTTTCATCTCCTTGAATGTTTCAAGTTGAAGTGGTCGAAAAGTCAGAAATTAATTACAATCATTGCAAAAATTGTCAAAATTTTCATAAAAATAATGGCCAATAAATCATGAAAATCGTCGTATAAATTGATATTTTTAAAAAATCAAAGTTTTCAAAAAATTACTCAAAATCGATATTTTTGGAAAATCCATCAAAATCTATGCACTTGACAAATCAATAAAAATATATACCTATTTATGAAAATCTGTACTTATCTAGTACTGTTTTTTGAAAAATCAAAGAAAAGCAATGTTTCCAGAACTCCGTCAAAATCTATGCATTTAATAAATAAATTGGTAGGTATTTTTAAAAAATCAAACTTTTCGAAAAATTGATCAAAAATAATCTATGTTTTTGCAAAATAGATCATACTAAAGCAGTAATTTGGAAAATTAATAGAAAATAATTATTTTCAAAAATCGATAAAAATCGACGTTTTTGGAAAATTGATCAAAACCTGTACTCATCTATTTACTGAAAATTAGGTATTTTTTTTGAAAAATCAAAGAAAAACAATGTTTATACATAGAAAACCTATCAAAATCTATGCATCTGACAAGTCAATATTCTTAAAAAATTAATCAAAATCAATTAGTATTTTTTTTAAATAATCAAAGCTGACATTTCTAAAAAAAAGTGATAAAAATCGATGTTTACTAAAAAATTATTCCAATTTTTTTTTTTTTTTTTTTTTGAAAAATCCATTGAAAGTAATGGATTTGAAAAACAATCAAAATCAAGCGCTTAAAAATCGATAAAAATCGACGTTTTAGAAAAACTGATTAAAATCGATGATTTTGGAAATTTGATCTGAAATCGAGGCATCAAAAAAGCCATCAAAATGATAGAGGCGTCCGAAGAATGGATTCTGTTTGTGCCTGAGCATCCAGTACTCAAAAATCATTAGCGCTGAGCATCCACGATTTTTGAGATGTAAAATTGCATGAGCTTTATTTACAAAAATCAAAATTCAAAAACATTCCATTCATAATTTTGATATCGAGTAAAAACAATTTTTCAACAAATTTTTTTTTAGAATTTTTTAAAATGTACTTTTCTTGAACGGACTTTTACAAAAAAATTACCTTTTAAGAGGGGGGGGATGTGGTAATAACCCAAGTGGGAAAAAATCTGAGCACCCTCGGTTAAAAAAGAATGATGACGTTGAAAGTATTGTATTGTAAAAATCAATCAAAATCAATGTTTCCTAAAAAATGTATAAAATACTCGTAGATGTTTCCAAAAATAACCTAAAATCAATTGAAATCTACGGTTTGAACAAACAACTAGCATAATTTATTTTAGAAAACCGATCCAAATCGATAAAAATCGATTCAAGTAAATAACTTCTGAAATATCGATATTTTTAAAATATTTATCAAAAAAATGGTACATAAACGATCAAGGTTATCAACATGACAATACATATCAATTTTACATCCCCAAACTTCATGTCGCACCGACTAAAAGCTCTCTTTACTTTTTCCATATCTCCAAACACCATTCAACACTTCCACACCGCATCTCCCCCACTCGACACAGACGCTTTTGTAAAAACCACACAACCAGTAAAAAAAACACGCACTCCAACGACACGTCTTTTAAAACTGATCCAAACCATAAGTGAAGGAAATGGAGTGATTGTTTATCATCTGTGATACGTGGCGGTGTTTTTATAACCGCCTGAGCGATGCATTAGGCATACGAACCGTAACACGTTGTCGTTCGTTCACACGGATGTACGTAAACTTAATTTTCATATTTTTACTTTTATTCGGTTTCGATAAAAAGAAAAGGGCTGAGAATTTATGCGGCAAAATAAGCAGCGTTGATATGGCGCCATTTGGCCAAAAAACGGTCCTTTGTTTTCTTATCAATGGTTATACATAACATCGAACCGAACCCAAATGCCACTTTTAGAAACCTTTTGCAGGGGGTACCGTCCATTCCTGGGGTGCTATGACAAGCAACATAAATGTGATAGAAACACCGCAGGAAGTAGCACGTTTTTTTTCAAACGTTACAATGAAGACGAATCTAAAATAGTCGTTAGGTGCGATATTAATCAATATTTTTGACAAGGGTGGTCGCCCTCGACCGATGTATGAAATTTCAACATCTAGCGGGGATGTTTTCTACAAATGCCAAGATTTTCGCCAAGAATTATGGGTTTTGATGGGTTCCTGGTTTACCTTTTTTTGGTAAGCAATTTATACGGTTATTTGAGAATATTTTTGTAGTAGATTTATAACAGGAAAATTTCAAGGAATGAGCAGATTTCATTAGGCTGATTTCCTCGAGGTGTCAGTTAAAATATGGTAGATTTTACCACATTGTGGAAAAAGTACGTACTTACTCATTTTGATATTTTTTTATTCGTATTGTTAGGATGAAAATTCAATAGGTACTCACCTAAAACAAAGAAACAAAAAATCATCGATTAGTATATTGCTAATTATTTTCGCAACATTTAAATAAAATCAATAAATAATCGTAAGTATATGAGAAAATCAAAGCTTTCTCAGGATACATCATCAGAGCCAGATTCAAGAGGGGACAGTGGGACCATTCAGCCCAGGGCCTCCACATAAGGAGCCTTCCTCAAAGTACATGGAAATTCTACTTATGAATTCATTTTTTTTTTTTTGTAAAAATGTTCGCCTGAGCGAATCAGGCATTATAACTGGTTATTTCTTAGTTAACTTGCTCTTTGACTCAAAAATAGAGTAAAATCCTGGAGTTGACTTTTCTAATACGGAGTTAAAAGGATCTATAACTCATTTCAATTCTTTTTTTGACCAAATTACCTACTCATCCAATGTTATAACTACAAAATTTTTAAAAAGAGTCAATTTTTGATTCTGGGTCCTCAAAATAGGGAAAGGGGGGAAAAGTTGAGATACCAAAATTTCGAAAAATTTGTTCATTTTTCAAATGTTACTCTTGCTTACTCAAAATATAGGTAAAAATTTGAAATTCTGTAGCTCCATGAACGGGAAAGAATCCTAAAAACAAAATTTTTGGAATTTTTTACCCCTCCCCCCGATTTTTGAAGTAATAATAAGTATAAGCATGAATTAATAAAAAACTTGAATAACTAGAATTTACCAATTCAAGTACACAGAATAGGAATCACCAAAGGAGTCAAGAAAATGAATAAACTTATCTCCCTGAACTCCATGAAAAAAAGGCCCATTCCTCTATCAATTTCGAAAAGATTAAAATCCTTAAAAAAATCGGAGTAAACTGTTCAACTTTTCAAACTACCTACTTTCGAAGTAAAATCATGAAAATTAACATTTATTTGGCTACCTTTTGGTAACTTTTTTAATGAAAAATGTTTAGGTACTAAAGGGTCATTCATCAATGTCAATTAGACAGAAAAATACAGTCATCCTGTCCGATTTTGTTTAAAAATTTTTACAAGATCGTTCCATAGGGTAGGTGAGAGAACCACCATTATTTCACCCCACCCCACCTCTCAGGGGACTGGGAGATGGAGCATTGAAGTTTTCATACAGTGGCGATTTCGTGCTGAGGTACCAGACTTTGGAGCCTTGTAAATCGAGATCTTTTAGATTTAGACTTGGAGTAAATCTATTTGCGGATTTTTGAAGAGCGTCAAAAGGGGATGAAAAACCACGCATAAAATTTTTATTAAGTTCAAACTTTTTTAAAAAAACTCAATTTTCAAAAATTTCCCATTTCCTTGAGCTACCACTTGAAAATTCATAGAAATTCAAGTCATCATCATCATTATTTATTTATTTTAAGTCGCCATAACCATAGTGTCTTGGGCGACTAATTTGAATTTACAAAATGCGTATACATTGGTGCTCAGTAGGTATATAAACGTAATATATAAAGAAATTAAAGTAAAATATAAAGAGAATCATGAATAGAAAAATA